>JAOYRR010000042.1:2500-189078 GCA_038994665.1 Podotricha telesiphe
CTGACTAGCGTGATTAAGTCCGAAGAAAAGTTGGAACTTTACTTTTATTCGCGTGGAGCTAAAAATTTGTACCAATTTTGTGTTCTAAATACATTGTAAATAGAATGTAAAAAAAATCTCATAAATCACCCTTAAAAATATATATTCAAATGTGAATGATGGTCTTGTCCGTTTTGTAATTTTTACCCGCAACGATACAGATACGGTATATGCGTTTGGGTTGAGAGGATGTTTGTTTGTTTGTTTGTTTTTTTATATATGCAAGCCAATGTTGTAATTTACCTCCAAAAGTACTAGTCCGATTTTTAATATAATTAAGTACAGTGAAACCACTAAAACACTTACTATTACGAGTTCTATTTACGAAAGACCTTTTTAAGATATAGCGCAACTACATAGTTCTAGGAAAATGTTTTTTCTTGTCTGAGAAAAAAGAAGTTTAAAAAAAAACAAGCATATCTATTATATGATGAATAAGGCGAATATCTCTTCTAATTTTCGTATAACACACACTAAAAGAGCACTCAAGGATAAACCAGTACCCCACCGGTACTGGTTCTTTGCTTTTTACTACTTTTTACTACACACACTCTTTGCTTTTTACTTTACACACTTTTAAAAGTGTTATTCCCACACCGTTTTTTTAGAACACGTATCACTATTGGAACGCATGAAAATAACAGAATGAATGAACAACTTTAATATTAAATATTATTTTGTCTTTAGTTGCTCTCACTTTAATTTAATTTATGTGAAATGAACTGAAACAGACGATGGCAATTGAAAAGAATGGCAATCAGGGAGAACCTAGTGCCTAGACACTACATTTTCGACTTTCTATCCGACAACCAGACATTGCGTGCTAAGTGGCGCAGCTCAACACTTCGCGTGTTGACGCCTGTCTTAGGTGAGCGGAGAAATGAAAATGTCGGAAGCTATTAAATTACTGAAAAAGACATATTTAGAAAACGTACAAAAAAAAGGATTTGAACCCGCGCCTCTTAAAAAACCGCTCAAGCGCTCTGACCGCTAAGCCATGCGTTCTACATCCAGCTACGTTAGGTTCAAATCCCGCTACGTTCAAATTTTTATACGTTTTCTAAATATGTCTTTTTCAATTTTCTTAGTGTGCGAATAACACTTTAAAAAGTGTTAAAAAATATTTAGTAACTTTATACGTAGTTCAAGCAAAACTCAAAGTTTCATGCCAATTACATCATTGGGTCACTCAGCTTCACCCGTTTGCACGGTCCTAGTATATTAACGTTTCAACATAGCGACGCTACTTTGTTTTTCTTGGCCCAATTAAGCCGGTGTTGACCTACATCCGCGGTCCCGGACGTAGTGAGCCACGCGCGGAGTTACATAGGACCGTGATGTTTTGTATCTACGAGACGGTGGACTCCGTGAAATTTGTGTAAGGCTTTCCATTTTTATATTTTATTACAGTAAATACTCTTAATACTTCCGGCTCCAAAATGGACGGAAGACAGAGAATGTAATGTCTTGTCACTAGGTTCTCTATAGACCCTGGTCTGTGTTATGTGGGGGATGCATCAAGTTAAAATACGAACAGAGCCTGAGACCTATATTTAGAAAACGTATAAAAATTTGAACGCAGCGGGATGTAAACCCGTGCCTCTTGGAAACCGTTCAAGCGATCTGACCGCTAAGCCATGCGTTCTACATCCAGCTACGTCGAAATTCTTATACGCTTATCACAACTTATGCTTGTTGTTACCATCTCAGTTTCCTTTTTAAATATATGAATTTCAATTTTCCTTGTGTGTGAATAACACTTTAAAAAAAAAACAAATGCTAAAAATATTTAATAAATAGCATATCTCTTGCCAAAACGATTGTTCGTAGAATAATCTTTGGGTAACAGAAGTTTGTAAAAATCTCTCTAAAGAGATGCTAATAAAACTGCGTGCTACGTTAAATTTATTTTTATACGTTTTGTAAATATGTTTTTCAATTTTCTAAGTGTGCGAATAACAAAAAGACAAATGTTAAAAAAACCTGAAACCTCCTGATAAAATTCAATTTCAATCATTACAGATTTCAGTTCTCACTTCGGTCAATATTATAATATAATTTTTTGAGCATGTTTTTATTATTTAAAATACGTACAGCCTTTACAATGGTAAAATACATTCCTCCATGAAGAAATATATTGTGCGAGTCACACGTTACAACATGAGTTTTTCAATATAAATATTTCAAGACCGTTCTATTGTTTCGAGGCACGAGTCAGCTAGAATTTTCGAATTGAATATATATTTTTATCATTTTCTTAAATGTTGTAAAATTGCGCGACTTGCGCTTGAATTACCAATTCACTATTTAGTTTTTTCTTTTGTTATTTAGACTAGGTTTATAGGTATCATCATCATATATATATATATATATATATATATATATATATATATATATATAAAGCTTGTCCTGGTTCCTGACTGGCTGACTGAATCTATTAAACTTGGACGTATGACTTTTGGTCAGTAGAGTTGTTTTACGGAGTAGCCACTGATTAAAAATCGATTTTTGGAGATTCAACCCCTAAGGCATAATATACGCGTAAGAAGTTAATATGGCAGTCCTTCAGATTTGACGTTAGAAATATGAAACCTTATTATATTGTTGACTACTGGTTAAAGATGAGTAAACCCCTAAGGAGCGAAATTACTAGCGGAATCACTATATATATGTATATATATAGTAATTCCTAAGAGAGCATAAAATCAATTTGAGTTGCTTAGTATTTATACATATATATCTTTTTCAGTATCACACATATTCTGCAAATGGATACTACCTACTGGATAAACAGAGGGAAACTAGTGTTAAAATACTCAATTTTCTAATTTCTGCTCCATTTTACGACTTTACGGTAATATTACAAAAATAATTTTAAATTGGCCATCGTGGCGCTGTGGTTGTTTGTGAGGTGATTGGTTGTGAGGTCGATTCCCACTTGGAGTAATGATTTTACTTAAATTATTTTCATTTCTTCCCTCGTTCATTTCGCCTCATTATATTCCGGCATTGATAACCGCCGCGCAACTCAAGAAGCAATGACGCACGAGCAGAAAGTGGAAAATGGAGCATCTTCACGATAGGTTCTCTCTAACTACCGGATATACCGGATATATATGCGGGAAAAAGTGATAAGCTGCTATATATCATTTAAATTGGAATTCCCCGAATGGAAACGGAACCTATAACCGTTGCGTATACAGTCAGTGCTCCACGGTGCTGCAATGATGTCACTTATATTTGAGTTTGAAAATGAGCTATTTAGATAACAAGTTGATTTTCATAATAGACCAATTAAGTCATTCGAGTCTTCATGACACTCTCCATTCATGACACTCTCCATTCATGACACTCTCCATAATATCGCGTGCCATAAATTATGCAAAGACACAATGAGCTTTGATCACACACAATATTATGTGATTGTACATTTACTCAGAATGTAGGTGTTCAAGTAAGTATTTTACGGAAGTATGTATTAATAATATGTATCCATTAACATTTTACCATTAAGCATGCAAATGTTACGAATGCTAAAACTAACAAAAAATACAAAATTTCAAATTTGTTTTTTTTTAATTAATGCATCGCACACATATCTTTCTTTTAAACATTAATTAAAAAAAAAATTATTAATAAAAAGAAAAAATAAAAAATAGAATAAAAAAGCAAAGCCTTTACATTGTTACCGATTCAACAACCCTTACTAATACTATAAATTCGAAAGTAAGTATAAGTCTGTCTGTCTGTACACATCCAGACGTCACAATGTCATCACGACCAAACTGCTGAAATCTTTGTAACTTAATTTTTTATATAGAGACACTTGAAGGCTATGGGATGAACATGGGCTTCTCCCATTTTTTTTTCAGTTTTTTTAGAAATTTCATTGTGTTAAATACGAAACCGCTATAGTTCACACGAGCAAAGCCGCGATCGGGTCGCTAGTAATCAAACAGCAATATGTTAATGTATTTGCTTAAAAAAAAAACAACCTACGCCTTTATACCTATATAACCTATGACCTTTGAATCTAGTTCCAAATGGAGTTTTAAACTTGCACGAAATGAAAGTAACTATTCGAGTTAAACAGAACGCACTAATGTGAGAAACGTAAAGTTCACTGGTTCACAATGTTCAACGGAACAGAAATAATTATAATATAATATATATATTTCATTTATTTACGTTTATTTATATATATTTACATACTTTTATTAAGTGTGCGGTAATGAAATAAAATATTTTTAGCTCTTTGGTATGGTATTTGTTGAAGTCTGAAGTCTATATGGAGAAGAAGTGAATAAAGTGTAATATTTTTATAATAATGCATTAGAAAAAATGAATACAAAACATTACACACACTACCATGTGTTTCACATACACTGTATAAAGTAAAATTTATGTTACTAAGGCAACGAAAATTAGACCCATCAATGGGAATAAACAGTTATACCAGAACCTATCCTATTTTTAAGGAAACCTCACTGGTGATATTGCCTTTTTCATTATAAGCCCATTTAGTTTACTGTATCGTAAATGATGAAACCATTGCTAAACTGGAGGAACATATTTATATGTTTAAATATGTGTAAATATTTTTAATATATCCTGAAAATTGAACTCTAAACGCTGAATGCTATCAGATACGTGCAAAGTACGCTAAGACAGGACAGGACAGTCTATACTTTATAGGACAACGTATATAGACATTGTTCTATTCTCTTTATTTTTAAAAATGAAGTAGGAAAGTATATATTTTGCATTAAATGCTGAACCTCCAAATTAAAATAACTCAGAATACACACGTTACAATTGTTTGGGACTAAAAGTACTGTAATTACTTTTTATTTCGTACCCTTTCGAAAAAGTTTCCTGACACAGATTATTTATGGGGATATAAATATAATTGAAGAGCGCCAAATGCTGAATTCAGATTTTATTTTTATGGCAAGCGTATGTATCTGCCACGCCGTGGAGTGTAACATTGTCTGTATGTGTCTCATTAACATATATAGGAATATCTTAGCAATATAATATATCAGTTGAAATTGGTCAGAAGCCACTCAGCTCCACATTTTTCTCGCATAGCAGCATAGATAAAGTCTAGTAGTGTCAAGTGAATTCGAGACACTGTATTGAGTGGCGGAGATCAACTTGCCTAACCAGACAAGCTGAGTTCCGCCACAACTATACCTTTTTCATTTGCAAAATGAAAAATTATATTTTGATAAGGAGAAATGAAAATAACTAAATTATATTAATTTCTCCGAATAAGTTAATAATTTATTGAGACCTTCTCAGGTATCCAGGGAACGAATAAATTCATTATTCGTGGTCCAAGAGATTAAGTATATTGTTGTCCTAACCGAACCATGGTCGAAACTAAGTTTCGTACAATATTAAACAAATATATATTTAGAAAACGTATAACTCGTAGTCTTAGCTAAAATGAATTAGTTTTTTATTAGTAATTTTTAGCATCTAATTATTTTAACATTTCGTTCTGTAAAATATTATGTATGTATAAGGTATATATGAAAATTTTCCGCACGGATGATAATTAAATTTAGCATATTTAAACTTTATATGCATAAAAAATGCAAAAAGCCAATATCTACCGTTATAATCTATTACAGATAATGCGTATTATATGTGTTTTAGAGACACTAGTACTATATTGATACCCAAATGTGCTCTAGTTATCTAAGAATACATATTTACAAAACGTATAAAAATTTGAACGCAGCGAGATTTGAACCCGCGCCTCTTGAAAACCGTTTAAGTTCTAGTTATTTACCAAATAACAGACGAGCAGTAAAACTCAATCTTCTCAATAGAAATCGTAAAAGCATCAAATCTGTTACCTTTTAATTACCAAATCTCTAGATAGATGGCAATTCATAAATGTTGTGACAATCTAATTAATTTTAAGTTACCGGTGTTGTATTTACGGCGGCGTTATTTCATCATCATCAGGGTATGCAGAGAGAACCCAGTGTCAAGACACTCTGGTCTCCGCATTGCGCCCTCATTCTAGGCATTGCATCTTAAGAGGCGGAGTTTAAATCAGACAATAAATGGGAAAAATATTATTTTAGTATATGCACTATGTATACGGACATATGCATTTACCAAAAAGTGGTTATTTTAATATTACAAACGGACACTCCAATTAAATTTATATTTAATATGGATTTATTTGTACACATCTCAATGTCACTGTAGTAGCGTCTTATATGAATTCGATAGGTCAGGGATAGGTCATTCGGTCCGGTCAATTTATTACCTGCGCAAAGGTTAGGATTGATCCATGTTCAATAAAACTTTATATTGGAATCCTTTTAGGGCAAAATACGTTATTTATAGAACACTTTACTCTAGCTTTTCCAAAATGGTGTTTCTAACGCTTTTTTATTTGCGACTTGTGTGTTATATATTGAAAGCTTAAACTGAAAGGATCTCACCGTCGTGTGAGCTTTTTGAACATGTGCGAGAAAAGTTGGAGTACAATATATATAGCGACTTCTTGTTCTTTTTCATTTTGTACTGAAATTAACAGTTTAACATAGCTTACATGTACGTACGTTAGTATAATTTAAGATTAATTTTAGCCCTTATAGGTGCAATATAAATTTTACTCGAAATTATTGTCAGGTCCCCGCTTTTTCCCTTATAGCAGGGTAGTCTCAGAGAACCTAGTATCAAGACACTCTATTCTCAAGTTTCCGTCCGAAATCGAGACATTGCGTGTTGAGTGGTGGAACACTACGTCTCACTCTGTCTTTGGTACCAGAGCGGAGAAGTGAAATATTTAAAATATATTAATTTCCCAAATAGGTATCGAAATTACAATCAATCACGTTTACAGACGCAAAAGTTGATGACCTCGATTCTTGGTATCTAAAATTTGTTATTAAATTAGTCCGAAGTGTTGTTGTTTCACTAGATTGTTATACTTCGGAACATTAGATATAACATCTCAATATTGATTCTTAATTAGTCAAAAGTAAAGTTAAATTAGTAAAGTGTTTAGTAAAATAAACAAGCAGCTTCACGCTTTTCCCGAGTCCGAGTTCTCGAGAACCTAGTATCAAACTCCATTCTCCGTCCCAATTTTGAGATGGTGATTAGGTGAGTTGCGGAACCGAACGCCGCGATTTGTAAGATCTAAAATCAAATGACCTTGAAAACGAAAACCATTGACAAAGAATGAAATTGAAAACTATTTTATGATATCGACAAAGGTTTAATAAATTTATCAATTCTTTGATGACCACGACACGACACGACAAGTAAATATATAGTTAGATAGTTCTACATGTGTTTCAATTTTAGTTCAAAATGGATAGAACCTATTACCTCCGATGCCTTGTTTAATTAAATTATTTAGTTAGTCAGAATTGACCTACAAATATCGTATCAGTTAAGCGCCACAACGGCGTCTACTTTAGAACTTAATTATAATTTTAATGGTTTCCTATTGGTTATAAAGCGTTTCTACATTTTAAGTAAAAGCGAATAGGCTTAATTTTAAATTATTGAGTTAGTTTAGGGTAAATTATGATTTATACTAGTTACAGAAGTTCGTTTTAGAAATCTCATAGTTATAACTGACTCGAATGCTTTCTTGTTATAAGGTAACCGTTCATGCATTGAAACAGAGGTCTAGTAATTAAAACTATATAGCATCATTGACCTACAAAATATTGATTTTTATTATACACACATACCTATGTGTATATAGAGTCCTCTTCAGTGTCCAATTTACACATTACTTACAGTGTTGTTTGGTTGGTTTCGGTAAGGTCAAGAAAGGAACGATGTCTTTACAAAAATGAAAATTATGTAATTATAATAATTTCACCGAGTGGATATTGAACCTACAACCATCGCGGTTACAGTCAGACAAAATCAAAGCCAAAGGTGCCACTGCGACACTTTGGCCTATATTCTGATTTATGATACAAATAATTAAGTAGTTTCATTTGAAAAACATTTTTAGAAAACGTATAAAAAATTGAACGCATCGGTATTTGAACCCGCAACTAATCCAAATCTCTCTACAGAGATGCTAACAACAAAAATGTGTTTTAATAAGCGTATAATAATTGGATGTAGAACGCAAGGTGTTTTCCAAGAGGATGAATAAATTTCAAGATATCGTCGACGATTACATGAAATCGTCAATTGTACTATAGGACCACGACTTATATATTATTACATAAAGGTAGACTCGTATCCGTTTTACGAAAATTATGCCGAAGACAAAGTATGAAATTTGACACAGTTCAAGTAAGTTAATAATGCAAGTGATCCTCTTGCAAGTCACTAAGGCTGCGAGTGACTTGGAAGGAAACCTGAAGCACCCTGAAGGCGACAGTGGCCCGCAATAGGTGTGCCGTCCACGGAGTCGTAGGAGTATGCGCGAGCGATCCTGCGACGTCTTATTGTAGTGGAGAGGGTTTCCGCTGGGTTTTAGTGGGTAGTATCGGGTTTTGGTTCCCGGTGAGTCCCGCACTACCGCTCGCAAGGGCTCGGTCTGCGTAAACGGCATAAAAATTCAAAGGGCAAAAAAAAAAATTAGTAATGCAAGACTTTTAAATATAACCGTTACACTACATTTTATTTGTACTGTGTAGAGTAGAGAGTACATATTGTGTAGAGTGACGGAACTCACTGACACGCTATGTCTAACCAGAGCGAATAAATAAAAAAAAAGTGGCCGATAGGTAATTGAACCCACAACGATTGAAGCTTCGAATCAAATGCAATCCCACTCTACCACTATGGCTTTTTTTGATACTTTAAATAAAAGATGTCTAAAAAGGTAATTTTTCTATTATTCCATATATACAATAAAATGTTGCCAGCATCAAAAAGAACCGATGAAATTCATCCTATTATTTTTACATACTCCAATTGTTATTTAAGCTCTTCAAACATCGGCCTGATCGTTTTGAATAAAACAATTTGTTTCAACAGGATAAGATCCACATATGTACCTAATTTTTATAAACAAGCCTTTTCTGTATATTTTTGTAAAAAGTATATTTAATAGACATCATGAATATAATTTTTTGCTACCAAACAAAATATCTAATCTTATATATATATATATACAGTTTATATACTTTGAGAAAAAATTAACAGTGAGAGAAAATCTTGACTCAAGACACTCCGTTCTCCACTGTCTGTCCGACTCCGGCACATTCCGCCCTTTATCTTCTCACTAGAGCGGTGAAATAAAACAAATCAAATATAATAAGTACCCTGAGTGGAAATCGAACCCCAACCATCGCGTACTATAACACTGCGACACCGCCTCTGACT
Organism: Podotricha telesiphe; assembly: GCA_038994665.1. Classification (NCBI taxonomy): domain Eukaryota; kingdom Metazoa; phylum Arthropoda; class Insecta; order Lepidoptera; family Nymphalidae; genus Podotricha; species Podotricha telesiphe. The sequence continues at coordinate 11,873 of JAOYRR010000042.1, forward strand.
ATATATTGAATAATTAATTATTACATTTTTATTTTAGAAAAAAATATTATTCAAGTACATTTCAAAAGGAGATAAGAAAACTATATTTCAAAATTAACGAGTGCACCTGCACGTATGTAAGTAGTTAAGTGGATTTTATAATTTTGTGACGTCATTACTTTACGTCCTCTAGAGTAAACAGACGGTAGTCTCCACTCCATTTTTAATATGATTACACCGCGCAAGAATAATAGCGATCTCGGTGAACAGACGCAAGCATACATATGTATTGTATTTAATACTATCGACCCGTCTCTTGCGTGACCTATAGGCATTATCGTAAAACAATGAAATTTCTAAAAAAAATAGATAAAAATGGGTGAAAAAAGTAGCCTATATTCATCCTAAGACCTTCAAGTATCTGTATATAAAATTTCTTCACTATCAGTTTAGCCGCTCGCCCGGGATCACGTCACAGACAGACAGTTAGTTTTGCATTTATAATATTAGTATGGATTTGAACTAGAAACTAGAACGATAAAATATAATCGTTTACTTGTTGCTTTATATATTTAGTACTAACTTTTTATACGTTTATTATGTTATACTTTTTACTAACGTTTTATAACACGCATTTATTGTTCATGCAGGAGGCCATCAGTTGTGGGTTCGTTTCCCGCTCGACGAACGACTACATTTATATTGAAAAAGACATATTTAGAAAACGTATAAAAATTTGAACGCAGCAGTATTTGAACTCGCGCGTCTTGAAAACCGTTCAAGTGGCGCGGGTTCAAATCCCGCTGCGTTCAGATTGTTATACTTTTCTTATATGTGTATTTTCAATTTCCTTAGTGTGCGAATAACACTTTAAAAAAATGTTTAAAATTATATTTATATTGGTGAAAAGACAAAGCGCGCCGTGGATTTGTGGAGAACGAAGTGTCTAATACCAGGTCCTTTTCGAATGATCTTGATATGCATAAAACTGGTTCTTTGTTTAATTTAAGAAATATTTAATTTCACATTTAACGTCGAAGCAATGCTACGTGTTTTCTCTTCGATCGGCAACAGCTGCCAATACGGCGAGCTTACGAGACGAATCCACATTCTGCTATTTATTGTAATTACATAAGTTTGAGCTAAAATAATTTGCATTTTGAAATTGCTTATATCTATTAATCTATGCGTTAACAAAAATTGTTAAGTTAATTCTTATTGTATTAAATACTATATTATAACATACATATTTAGAAAACGTATAAAAATTTGAACGCAGCGGGATTTGAACCCGCGCCTCTTGAAAACCGTTTAAGCGATCTGACCGCTAAGCCATGCGTTCTACATCCAGCTACGTTGGAATTCTTATACAATTTAATTTCCTTAGTGTGCGACACTTTAAAGAAAAAAGTTTTATGATTTTCACGATTATTACACATTCTGAAATTACAATATTTTTAACCGGATTAATAGCGTATAAATTTTGTATTCGAAAATACATTTTAGAACCCGACGTTTTGAACACTTTACAGTAGTCCGTGGTCACAGGTAGACTGAGTCTACCAATATTATACGCGATTAATCCGGTTAAAAATAGTTTCATTTCAAAACATAAAAGACTTATTTACTTTTTGGAGGCGATAACTTGGCGTTACAAAGTTGGCGTAACAAGCTTATCTTTATTTCTCGTCCCTATCGTATGTCTGCAAATTCGCAGTCTCGAATTCTGGCGACTGTGAAGGTCGGAGTGTCTTAAAACTGGGTCCTTTCTGCCTACCGTGTTATGGGAGAATTAGCGCGAACCTTATATCGTTTCAGTAAATTACAGTATATCCAATAATCATATATCCAGTAATAATTTTCTTAGAATAATGACACAATCAATAAAAGGATATTTTGAAATTAAAGGATATTTTGAATTTGAATTGAATTAAAAGCTTCGGAAGCTTTAAAGTACTAAACTCACTGTTATTAATTTACTTTTTCTCAACTATATATGTAATAACAGTTTATATAGAGTTTTATTTTATAAATGGCGACTTGAAGAACCTGTAGACAATTCTATTTCAAATATCCATATCATTTCTATAAATCTATACATTTGTATTCGAAGAGAAATAAATAGAAGTGTAAATAAAGAAATAAATTGAAATTATAAATGGAGAAATAATTAGTAATTTAAAATTATATGTAAAACTGGCTGTGACTGCGACTACGTCCGCGTGGGATTCTAAAATTAAAGTATCTGTCGAGCCGGTCTAGACATTAATCGGAACAAACAGACAGACAGACAAAAATTGTAACAAATATGATATGAGTCTAATTTTCTTGTACAGATATGGTGACCTGAAGTACCTATAGAGAATTCTATTTGTAGAAATTATAAATGTAATTATGAATTATATAATAATGATAAATTTCCAGCGACATAAGCCAATCTTATAATAAAAATTCTCATAACAGACCTGAAGGAGTAAGAGGCGTGGCTCGGGTAGTCGTAAGCTGTGCGTTATGGTTGTCGTCTCTGGGAGGACTGGCGACCGCGCCCTCAGTATTGTTGTTCACTGGAGGACCGGGACCCTCGCCGGAACCGGCTTCCAGTTGGAGCTGAAATAAAAGCTCTATCATTATCTCAAGTTACATTGTACCTAATTGCATGCCATATAAGGCTTACTTAAGTGTTAATTTTGTTATACAAGATTTAAAAAAGCGGCTCTACGCTTTTTCCTAGTGTCAAGACACTCCATTCGCCACAATTGAGACATTGCGTGTTGAGTGGCTGAACTCAACTCTGCGCTTTGCCAAGAGCGGAAAAATTAAAATAATTTAAATCGTTCCCTCGAGTGGGAATCGAATCCACAACCAACCGCGTTTACAGTCAACTGTCTCATTACGCTACGATTACCTCTAAGATTCATATAATAATACTAGCGACACAGTCGCCTGTGTAGACTACACGACTACAACTATTTAGTTTTTTTGCACGCCCGCGTTTTCACTTAAATCAATTTAAGCTTTACTTAAATTTATAATTTCAATGGTTGTAACATTTCGATTTATGAACCGATTGAAATGAAATAAACACTAAATGTTTACCATAATGTAATAGTCAAAACTGCATTAAAATCGGGAAAGCCATTTCTGCAGTTAGCGTCCACAAACGTACAGACAAATAGACATTCAGACAACCATAGGAGAAAATAAAAAAATACTGCTTTGGGTTCCAATTAATTAATAAGTGCCTCCAATTATATTTTTTCTCATACATCTTCGATGTACAGACATCGTACAGTTACATATTTATTATATGTATAGATGAAATTCCGTTACGTAGAACCTTGTGGTGTTGAAAAAAAATCAACAGCTTTCCTCAAAATTATTTGTTTTTGGATATTATTTAAACATCTTGATTAAAGTAAAAATTGAGAATAAAGTGTTTTAATCAAATTTTAATATTATATATTATTTCTAACAATAATTTGTTGTGATATAAATCACGTTTTTGATATATTTGATTAGTTCATTGATTTAAAAAAAATCTTGCAGCGCCGTCCGGGTGCGATAATAATATAATATTTTCATCTTTTAACACTTTAAAGTGTTATTTACACAATTGCGATGTGGAAAACATTTGTGAAAAACGTTTAAAATATTGAACCCGACGCGATTCGAACGCATCACTTGGGCGCTCTACAAAAACCCTATTTCCAAAAAACAATATTAAGTTACGAGAAAGAAACACGCTTAAGTAAAAAATAAGTTACTTAAAGTATTTCTTTCTCAAACTTAACTTATTATTATTTACTTAATTTACTTTTAGTATATGTGGCGTATCACAGATATAAGGAACCTTGTCGCCTGTTGTATGACCTCAGTCGCACAACAAGCGACAAATTAATAGTCTGGAACGTCTTGAAGACTTAATACAAAAGCTAAGCTCTATTAAAACTTACTAAACGACTTGCATTATCGATAACTAACACTAACTTTTAACTTTAAAGGAGGTCGAACAAGTAATAAAAGAAGTTTAAATAAGTGTATTTATTTCATTTAAATGAAATATTGTGCAAAATGCGATTGTGTTAACTACACAGCTAGTCTTTTAAAGCTCAGTTTTTAGTAATATAATCGGGGGAAAATATAACTGGTTTAACAAAGTGGGGTTTAAAAATTAAAAGAAAACGGTCTTAATAAAAAAAATATTTTTATAAAACATATAATCTGTCTACAAATATGATTACAACAAAAATAAGCGCGGATAAGAATTTCGACGTAGCCGGATGTAGAACGCATGGCTTAGCGGTCAGAGCGCTTGGGCTTCTAAAAGGTGCGGGTTCAAATTCAAGTGCGTTCAGATTTGTAAACGTTTTATAAAAAAATATTTTCTATTTCCTAAGTGTGTAAATAACATTTTATGTACACACACTTATGTCACCCTTTCTCTACTTTCCATTAATTTTCCGATTTTCCTACAGCAGGATGGAGAGATAAATATAGTTTTATTGTGCACATTTTACACGCCATAATGTCTGTGTCACACACACAGACTTTTTAAGCTGTAGTGAAACTTAAACGTTTGAAAAAGTGTTTAAATATTTGAACGTAGCGGGCCTCGAATCCGCGCCTCTTAAAAACCGTGGATTCGCTTCGCTCATCATCATAGTTGCATACTGCAACGTTGAAATTATAACGTTTCTAAAAATGTCTTTTACTTCCTAAGTGTGCGAATTACACTTTAATAATAATAAAAACATTACGTGTAAATTCGCAAAGCCAAAACTTTGCAATTTCGCTAAAACGCTAATAATAAGCAATTTTTAATAAGTGATAACTTTAAAAAAACCACACTAATTTTTAAATAAATCACATAAGTGTTAGAAATAATGCTATACAAACTTCATTCGGGTCTTGGGACTAACAAAACACAAAGGCCCTTTGATATAGACGCTATGAGATTGCGATCACATAGTTTGATTGCGACAAATCAATGAAAGGAAAACATTTCATTTAATTTCCCCCGAGTATGAACAATAATCAAGAATATACAGCTGTTTTGCTTTAATTATCATAAATTTCTAGAGAATTAAATACCTGTAGTTTGTTTTCTTATATTATTTGCCTCTGGTATTGTAGACGCCGCATTCTCTAAAATGGACAGGATGGGGAGAAAGAACTATCTCTCTTTAAGCAGGTTGTGTGAAGATAAAATTAAATGTTAAACATTCTTGGAACTTGGGTAGTAAAATTTGATCTTAATGTTATATTAATTATAAAATTAATGTAATATATTAAAAACCCTGATAATAAAGCAAATACGTAACTGAATCACTTAAAAATGTTAGTATATAGCAGGTCAGAGATAACTTAGTGTCTGGACACTCCGTTGTCCACTTTCCGCCTAAATTCGAGATTCCTTATGTACCAGAGTTCAAAAATAATAATATTTTAAATATAAATAATTCTAGCGATTAGGAATCGAACCCACAACCAATAGTGATTGCGCTCAGACGGCCTTAAACTGTTAGTAATTTTTATTTTCTCTATGCTTTCTATGTTTATTTGTTAGTGAAGTCTATTTGTTACCCAAAACTAAACGAATGGCTCCATAAGATTTAAGTGTATCCAAAACAATTTTCAAATCACAGTCTCAAATCACAAATATTAGTACTCTACATAAAAAGGATAGGCTATTATTACATATTTTAATACTCTCGAGTTCTTATACTCAAAAAGTAATAACGCCATTGCCATAAGTCTACGGACGTCAGTACGCAATGTCTGGGATTCGATCAGAAAGCGAAGAGCAGTGTCTTGCCATTAGGTTCTCTCTACCTACCCTGATATTGGAGAAAAAGAGCGTAATTGAGAATATAACTTTGAATAAAATCATTAACCGAGAGAGGATTGAACCCACAACTATGATGGGAACAATCAGTCACTGTCCCACAGCGCCAGGTTCTCTCTGCTTACCCTGATATTAGAGAAAAATAGTGTAATTGAGAATATAACTTTGAATATAATCATTATTCCGAGAGAGGATTGAACCCACAACTATGATGGGAACAATCAGTCACTGTTCCACAGCGCCAGGTTGTCTCTGCCTACCCTGATATTGGAAAAAAAAGTGTAATTGAGAATATAACTTTGAATATAATCATTATTCCGAGCGAGGATTGAACCCACAACTATGATGGGAACAATCAGTTACTGTCCCACAGCGCCACCTTGACGTATATTATTACTCTCATATAAATGCTAAAGCGTTTTCGCAAACACGACGCCACATTTAAAAGATCGATACAACGATAATAAGAGTCGCATTTGGATTTACGAAAGCTACCAGTTTCTTATATTTAAGAAGTTAAATTTCTACGTTGGATCAGCTGTTTGTTATAACAAGATCTTAAGTTCCACCACTCAACACGCAATGTCTAGTATTTTGGGCGTAAAACGGAAAACAGAGTGTCTTGACAATAGGTTCTCTCTGGCTACCCTGTTAGGTGAGACAAATGAAAACCTATATAATTTAAAATCTAGACCCCATCGTGGAACAGTGGGGTAGCATTTTACTATATACACGATGGTTATGATTTCGATCCGCACTAATAGTATTAAATCTAGTAGGTAGGAATTAAATCTAATTAGTTATAAATTATTTGTTGTAGCTGAAGCGGACGAAGAAAAGTCCCTCCCGTTGGTGCGGAATCTTTATCGAGTTCGACAGAGGCAAATATATATTTCAGCTTATTGTCAAAATTATAGGCATTTCCCATTAAACATCATGTTGCAGGCCGTTTTCCGCCGACGCAGTGATGGCGAAAGTCCACCGGTCAGTTTCCGCACTGAGGCCTTTTGCGGCCTGCCGGGCACAGGTCACCAGCGACCCGATGCACTTCTGAGCGCGCGATATTTAGTGTTGTAGTCTACCTGATCTGACGTAACGTTCATCTATATAATCAACGATGGTAATTTTACAAAAAAAAGTTTTTAAATCATTATTTATAGCGATAGTGACAACAGGAATCAAATGCATGGAAAACCAAATGCAAACTGTATGATTAAATTATAAAATTTTACCTTCACATATCAATTTTGATATGAACATCCCTCAATATAGCAATTTCTGCAATTTAACAATTTTTCCGATATCCCTTATAACTGCCCGAATGGGCTTATACAAAATATAACTCGACATTACGAATACATTTGTAAAAAATCTTTTTATTACAATTTTTTAATCATAGCTCTTTATATTAATAAAGAGATAACATTTACAAAACGGATGCAATAAGCTATTTAACAAGGAATTAATTAAACAAAAAAAAAACATTTTAATTTCAGAAAATTAGGTATTACCCAAGGTCTGTGCTTGTGTCCTTTACATGAGTGCTAAACGGAGAAATTGTGGGTGCTAAGAGAGACTGTGATGAACCTTGAATACTAGTACGAAAAAAGTACGAAAAAATAAAAATATATAAAAAGGTATTGTAGAAAGTACAACCAAAATCTTTGTTTGACATAATTGAAGGACAGGCACTAATTATGATAATAATTTAAGTTTTCATTTTTGCACTAATCGCTTTATTTTTCGATTATTATTATTTTTTTTTAAATACTTTCTAGTGCGTTCAGGTCGTTGTGTTGCTGTCTGCACTGGTGGACTATATGACTATAGTTGGGACGCATTGCGGCCGCCACCACATCAGATGAAGCTTTATGATTTTACATGCCACAGCGAATGTTTTAAAAGCTAGAAACGAAACTAGGTCCCACTAGTAATAATGCAACTTATATTTGACCGGAAAGTGGACAAAGTAACGTGCCATCACTAAATTCTGTCTAAATACCCTCATTTATGTGATATATCGTAAATTTTTTTTCGATTATGTAGTATGCTGTTGGCCCTCCTGGCCATTACAGCTTGGAGACTTCAAGAGGTAACCATCAAATTAAAACCCACATAGTCTCAAGTCTGGTCAAGGTGAGCTCTAACCTCGGCTAGCGACACCGTTTGTAGTAGGGGACTTTTCGTTCAGTCAAGCTAGGCTTAGTTTTTAGTGCTTGATGTCCTTGAATCGTAAATGTATTAAATATAAGGTTTTATATTGTTAAACACATTGCATCGTTGATTTCCGCCCGTTATAATATGAGAGTTAAAGTTAAAAATAAATTAAAAAATTTAAAACACTGCCTTATTTAATATACGATGCCGTTGTACTAAAATTATGCTAATTTCTTGGCATCAATAGGAAGCCAAAGCTAGCTGGAGGCAATTTATGTTTTTGTAAGTATTGTTTATCCGATGAATAGCGTGTGGCATGCGATTTAGAATTTGGGCGGAACATCCGTCATTAATTGAGTATAATTTATATGCGCCAGTAGATTTTGTTTGATCAAACGTTTTTGAGGCCATCGTGGGTCGGCTGCATCAGCTGTAAATGGTTGTGGGTTTGATTCTGACTCGGGGGATGATTTATATTTTAATTTCTCCGCTCTTACCTCAACTGAACACGCAATGTCTTTATTTTGGGCGGAAAGTGGAAAAATGTGAAGATGTGAAATAAAACACTAAATTCTTGATGTAATGACTTTACGCGGGCTTAATTTCCATATATATATATATAACGGAATATGATTTTTTATAACATAGGCGAATTCTCTTGTTAGATTAAACACAGTGTTAAGTTACGCGCATAGTTGCCAAGAGTGGAAAGAAAGTTTCGAGAACTTTTAAATTTGTCCTTTATATATTTATAAAATACTTATAGACGCTGTAATATTGCGTATATAGTAGCATATTATGAAACTAGATGCAGTTTAAAAAAAATTGTATTAGTTTTGACATATCTGCAGTACGCGCTTTAAGTCTGAGGTCACGATGAAGAGGCGTCTGCGAGCGTTGCGAAGGTTTGCAGTTATATAACGAATATAACCCTGAAAGTAATGGAAACAGAAAACAACATGTGTATGCTTAAAAGAATTATAATTTACTTTTTATATATTAAATATATAAAAAAATTTTGTTCTCAAAAACTAATGATTTGAGTCTACAATTGTCCTATATGATATCGCAAATCTTTAAGTAAATAAAAATTGTAGTGTCTGTTTGTAATATTAAAGTAACCACTTTTTGCTAAATGCATATTGTATACACGGTACATATAACAAAATAACATTTTTTACAATTCTTGTGTGTCTGTCTGTATATCTGTTTGTTCCGGCTAATCTCTGGAATGGCTGGACCGATTTTGACGGGACTTTCACTGGCAGATAGCTGATATCATAAGGAGTAACTTAGGCCAATATTATTGTAGAATTCTAAGCGGACCAAATCGCTGGCACAGCTAGTATTATACTATACTAGTATTATACTACACTATCATAAATATATTCATATAAATATGCTCTACGTATACAATAAAGAAGAAAAAAGGTAACACCTACTGTTTGATGTGGAAATTTAGAACCGATGAAGTCTCCATATAGTTATTGGATCTCTTTTTAACATGCAATCTATCATCTATCTCTTTTTTACCGCACAACTACTACGTATATTCTCCATACAATGTGACATTGGCGAGGTGATTTGTGCTTTACTGGCACGTTCGAAGCGTCATTATTAAAGAACTGAACTGAACTTGAACGGTTTTCAAGAGGCGCGGGTTCAAATCCCGCTGTGTTCAAACTTTCATACGTTTTCTAAATATATGTTTTTTTTAACTGAACTAAAATTTAGAACCGCATCGATCATATGAAAAAAACAAAAGATATGTGCAAGTGAAATCAATAAGAGTATGTTTCCTCAGCAGAGTAGGGAGAGAGATCCTAGTGTCAAGTCACTCCGTTCTTCACTTTCCGCCCAAATCCGAGATACTGCGAGTTAGGTGGCCCTACCTTGTTTTTTCACAGCAAGCAAGCAACCCCGCTCTTTGTATTTTCAACAAAAACAAAAATAATTTAAATATAGCAATTCCCCCGAATGGGAATCCATGTGGTTACCACAACCATCGAGACGCTGTCGCACTGCGCTACGACGCCACTATGTAGAATTATTACCAAGAAAATGTTTTTGTTCTTTAAATATCACCTAGACTTTATCGCAATGCAAATGTTTTTTTTATGTCTACTAGAAGTTTATAAGATGAGCTGTAAAAAAAACCTTCTTAAATATTTTTTCTAAATGGTAAATTTTTTTTTTTTACCTTGTGCACATTTTTAGCATGTTCTATATGTTTTTTTTCTGATCACCACGGACACATGGTCAGAACCTTTTTTTTTCCTATTACCTTAAATATACATGCAAGGGCTTAAAATTTAATTTACAAAAAATTTGGTCAAAAAATAATGGTCAAAAAATTTAATTTACAACCGGCTTACTAAAGTTAATGCCTCAGACCAGAGAAGAACCGTAAGACATAAGAAACTCGGCAGGTCTCCTTATTATAATACAATTTATAATTTACATATCTATTAGTGACAATGATACCTTTAAAATAGGCTGGAACGAGCATTTCATCCCTCATACATATACCACAGTTGATACTTTGATCGACACTTGCAACATATATACCACAGCCCATACACAATAAAACCCCACCGAAAGGTGTGTTAAAATCTAAAAAATATAAAACAACTGTTCGTGAAACCAATTAAAAAATTTCACGAGTAATTTACCCGAACGAAGAATAACCAACATTCCTTTTAATATCTCCGAGAATGCTTTCACAATAGATAATTAAATTTTATTAACATATTTGAGTTGGCCGAAGTTCGCCAGCCGCGGCTAGGTCGTCCTTAAAAATAACCAAAGTTCAGAACTAATTCGGAGAATAACGAGCCTTTATATTAGATGCTTGAAATTCAAATATAACATCGTACATGATTGTAAATATGATTGATTGTAGTTTCAATTCCCATACAGATTAATTATATTCAAATTGTATATATTTTTTTACATTTTTTAAAGTGTTATTCGCACGCTTAGGAAATTGAAAAAGCTATATTCTAAATATATATTATTATAGAATTATAGACATATTTAGAAAACGTATAAAAATTTGAAAGCAGTGGGGATTTGAACCCGCGCCTTTTGAAAACCGTTCAAGCGCTCTGGCCGCTAAGCCATGCGTTCTACATCCAGCTACGTTGAAATTCTTTTACGCTTATTACAACTTATATTTTTAGCATCTCTGTAGAGAGATTTTTACAAATTTCTGCTACCCAAAGATTATTCTATGAAACAATCGTTTGGCAAGAGAGAATGCTATTTATTAAATATATATATATATATTTTCAAAGTGTTATTCGCACACTAAGGAAATTGAAAAATACATATTTAGAAAACGTATAAATAAATATAGAGTTACTTTTGCATTTATAATATTAAAGTACGGATATATAACTCTTCAGTTACAAACTGAATTCTAAATTTGACACGTGAGCACAAAAAAAGATTTTTCTCGATTTTCTTACAGAAATCCGGGATTTCAGTTTCTATACTCAAAGATACGGATGATGGAAAATAATGTAGTATTGTAAGGGCCTTAATACCTATACATAGATTTTAGATTTGGTATAAACAAGAAATATTTTTTTTGCAGGAATGTTTTAAATATTTATGTAACTTTTTATACAGTGTACCTTTCAAGTAGAAAAAGAAGTGATAAATCATATTCTCTTTTATGGTGTTTTACTAAAAATAAGTTAAATTAAGACCTTCATATAAATTGTAGTGTAAGATTATTCTCAATTAAAAAATATAATGTAGACTTAAATCATCTATTTGTTAAAAGTATATTTAGAAAGCTGTAGTACTTTCGAATCAATGGGAGTGCATTGACATGACATTTGAGGCCTGAAACCTGAACCTGAAATAAAAAAAATGTCTCAAAAGCCCCTTTAATAGTTATAGATAATCGTTACTGATAATTCATTTGTAGAAAGATAAAGAATCTTATTTATTTTTATTTAATTGTATTTCGAACTTAATTATGAATTTTTTTATAACATAGAAACGTCAATCTTAGCGCAATTAAAAAAATATATAATATAATGTGTTTGAAGTTCACTGTATACAAAAATATAAAAACACATTATTGTATAATGTTTTTCAAATACCTAAGAGTGTAAATAACACTTTAAAAAATGTTTAATAAAAAAACTAATAATAAATAGCATTCCCTCTTGCCAAACGATTGTTCGTAGAATAATCTTTGGGTAGCAGAAATTGGTAAAAATCTCTCTACAGAGATGCTGACAACAAATATAAGTTGTAATAAGCGTATAAGAATTTCGACGTAGCTGGATGTAGAACGCATGGCTTCGCGGTCAGAGCGCTTGAACGGTTTTCAAGAAGCGCCGGTTTAAATCCCACTGCGTTCAAATTTTTTGTCGTTATCTAAATATATTTTTTTTAAATATTACCCTTTCTTACCCCAGCATAAATTTTAACTATGCCAAATCTCCTCCTAAGCCGACGTTTTCGTAATAATGGACACCATATTTTACGTCACTTAATAATAAAATGATTTAAAACTATTGTCTGTTCCTTTGTCCGCTTACACTATGTGAGGCCGTGTTACACCACTTGACGCGCAAGTAATAGCGAAAGCGATATATGAAAAGAAGTCTGTACTAAGGTGTATGGCTACCTTCGACGAAGCCAGACATACGGGATACAAAATTAGCATTAACAAAAAATTGAACTGAGAACAGAAGGTCTAGACACTGGTTTCTCGCTGGCTAGGGTTGTAAACCTGTCGTATCTTTTTTCAACTAGTAATATCGTATATAAATGCATTTAGGGAAAGTGGTTACAAATGACAGCATATCTAACACCTATATATAATATTTGACAATTTTAAAGTGTTATTAATACACTTAGGATATGATAAACCTTTTTACGTATAATAAAACGTATAACAATTGAAGTCTTGCAAGCTGTCCATTTCGACGTTGTATATAGAACGCATGGCGTAGCGGTCAGAGTGTTTGGACGGTTCCCAAGAAGTGCAAGTTCGAGTCCTGTTGCGTTTAAATTTTGTATACGTTTTCTAAAAATGTCGTTCATTCACCGATTTGAAGATAACAACTGTAATTATTAAGCTTTTTGCCTCTTTTTTTCTTAATCATTAAAATAGCTTGATATTGAGTTGTTTTTATTGTATATTTAATATTTTATTAATTTTGGTTCCTCCACTCTAGTTTATTCAATGTTTTTAAAACACTTTCTTCGTAGCACCATTTTACATAAAAAGCTTTAACCTTTTTAATGGGTCTTTTGAAACTTTCATACTTTTCATTCTAAAATCAAAAGAAACTTGAGTTAAATTTACTTATCAATTTATTATATATATTTTTTTAAAATACTTGTCGCACTAGCCAGGACATCAAGTTCTTGCTATGAAGATATTGTATGGTAAATGTGTACAAATTTTCAAACAAACCAGGCGCAAAGAAGTGGGTCTATAAAGCGTTGTAAAATTTCTTTAAATGATTATTTAATGGACGAAACGTCGGGTTCTAAAATGTATTTTCGAATACCAATATTATACGCGATTAATCCGGTTAAAAATAGTTTCATTTCAAAAAGAGTAAACACTTGACATTTAAATTGAACATGCAACGCTTTAAGACATCAATAGGATCAGTTTTTGAACTGAATTGCCATATCAGGTTAATTATTCATAAATTTAAGTTTTTTTTTCTACGCTTTTCCCCGCATACCTGGGTAACCAGGGTGCACCTATCGTAAATACATACTCTTATACCCTGGATACCTGGATTCTCATATACATTTAATTATTACAATTATTTAAATATAATAAATATACAACTTTATGGATTTTGATATCATGAAGTATAAATGTCAATTTAAATATAAATTATTACATATTAAAATTATGCTACAATGATATACTATATGTGAAAATACCGAGCTTTTAATGAAAAGTTTAAAAGCTTTCACATTAAAGTAAAAACATGGACTAAAATTTCTTGCCATTTAATACTTTTACTATTTACTTAACGACTGTAGTAATTCATTTGCGTCGCAGAAAACAAGTGTCCGTACATACATTATTGTATGGATATGCGCTGTAATGTAAGAAAGCTTACTTTTTTCATATATTTTTTAAATCGTCCTCTAAAAAAGACGAAAGCTTGAAACATCCGGTTAAAACAAAGCACATAGAAATAAAGGCTTATACTGCATATGTAAAGCGACTTACAGGTCGAGGAGGTGCACTGTCTACGCCCATGTTTGTATCACTTAGACACCTATACACATGATATTCCACTGTGTTTGTAAGATTTTTCTATAAATTTATATCTAATAGATGCCGCAAAACTGCGGCCGCCCGTTTACACCCATCCTTGGGTTACTGAATGCTGAAATGGCAAGTAGTGATGGAAGCGATGGCTACGGCAACCTGTATTTAAAAAAAATTTGAACAACGTTATTTAATGTTGAGTTTTATTTTAAAACTAGCGACCCACTCGTGGCTTTGACTGCGTACACTACATGACTAACTAACTTACTAACTTTTTCCTGCCCGCGTTATCACTTAAATCACAAACTTAAATTTACAATTTAAATGGTTGTTACGTTTCGATTTATGAACCGATTGAAATGAAATAAACACTTAATCTTAAGAGAACTTTACCATAATGTAACAGTAAAAATTGCATTTAAATCGGTTAAGCCGTTTCCGAGATTAGCGTGCACAAACAAACAGGCAAACAGATAAACAGACAAACAGAAAATAAATTTAAAAATCTTTTTTTTATTATTTCTATTATTTTCATGCCTTTAATAATATATATTTTTTCATATATCTTCCATGTAGAGACAGCGATCATTTATATTTGTATTATATAGATATACAATGACAATGTAAGCTTTTCAAGGAAATGTATCAGCAGTAAATAAAATTAGTCGCTGTTCATCTAACAATGCAATATTAAATTTTAAATAAATGCATCTTACTTTCTATGTACATAGAAAATGATATGTAATTCTAATTGTTATTTAGATACTAACGAATACAGAAACAACGATTACGGACTAATATCAATATAACTTGAAAATAATATTAAATATATAAGTTGAGACCATACTGTCGTGGTGGGATCATGACAGGCTTAAAACGCGGTGGTAGCGTATATTATTTGAACCCGATTCGGATAGATAATTTAATTCAAATTATTTTTATATCGTCTTAAGAATTTCGTCACTCAACACGATATGCCACGATGGAGAACGGAGTGCCGTGTGAGTTACGCGTAAGAAAACATTAAGCTGGTAATATATATATATATTTATATATAATAGTTCATCGATACATTTTAAGAGGACATCCCTATAACTCTCAACACTGCGCGCGCCGCGTCGCACCGCACAGCCTCACTCACACCTTCATCTCGCATCTACAATCCATTTTAAACCTTACATAATTTGAATAGAGCACTTATTTATCTAAACTCCACCTGCCCTTCATTTCGGCGACTTGGCCCAAGTTGTGAACGCATCAATGAACCGCTATGGGAGCTTAAATGTCAAGCGAAAGGTCATTTTTCTAACGGAAAATATAACACTGTGGACTTTACAAACGTTTTATGTATCATTATAATTGGAAGGCTTTCTTGATAAGTTCAAGCCATTCACATTTGTTTCCAACAAGAGAGCCTTTATAAATAAATAACAAAAAAATATTTATAAAGGCTCTCTCTTGTTGGAAATAAATATAATAAGCAATTATTTGTATAGAAATGTTTGAAATGTTTTGTAGAAGTTACGTCAAGTGTAACAAAATATTTATTTTTAATAACAATGAAAATTAATACGTAAGTTAAAAATTATTATCATATCTTCGTTTTTAACATTTTTGCTGTTATTCACACTTTAATATATAAAGTAAAAAAATAATATAAGTATAAGTATAAAAATTTGCACGCAGCAAGATTCGAACCTGCGCCTTTTGGAACGCATGGCTTGGCGGTCAGAGCGCTAAGAGGGTTTCCAAAAAGCGCGAATGCGAATCGCGCTGCGTTCAAATTTTTATACGATTTCTAAAAATGCTTTTCAATATGTTTTCAATTCTTTGTTTCGTTTCAGCTGTAAAGCTTTCCCGCATCGCAGTAGTCAAAAATAACCTATTGTCAAGACACTCAGTTCCAGCCAGCTGACACATTGCGTTAACTCAACGCCGCGCTTTGTCTTCGCATCAGAACAAAGAAACGAAATAACTTTAAATCTAATCATCCCCTTAGTGGGCATCGAACCTACAATTAACGCATATTTAATGTAACGGTAATTATATTTTGTACCTTATCGATTTCCCAATTTTTCCTTGACAAAAAGTTAGCTTGCCCAGTATCTAGGTATCTATCAACCTAAAACTTGTAATTTAAAACGTGTTTTATTAAAAACTAGTCGTAGTCCACAACTATGTTTGGGTGGACAATAAAACGTAAAATTTATTGTTTTCTTTGTACAATCAATTTCGAGAAATCCTATATAAGTACTCCCCTATACTCCCCAAGGAACCTACATGCAAAATTGCAGCTTTTTACGCGCAGTATTTTGATAATACGTTGTCTGTCAGTCACGCAGTAAGGCACAAGTTTTATATATATAATATATTGGCTTATATAAATATACATTATATAAGTAGGTACTTATGTATTATTCTGAGAATGTAACTTAACTCATTATATAAGCTGAAGCTTTTGTAAGCTGACATATTTAAAGTAAGTTAGAAAACATACTCGTCTTATTGTTTAGAGCCATATTATAAAACGAATTTCTTATTTGTTACATAACATTTAAACAACTAGATATAAAAATTTAAATTTAATTGATTGGAATTGAATAGTATACTTGATTGGAACCTGCACGTCTTAGACTCATATGAGTGTGTAATTATTTATGATGCCTTTTAAAATGATAATGTACATTAACACACACAATTCTGGCGTAAAGTGGAGAGTGTTTTGACACTAGGTTCTCTCGGCCAAGTCCAGCACGTCGGAAAAAGCGTATCAGCGGCAAAGTGTGAAATTAGTGTAGAAGTAAGCAGACGTTAAAAATTCGACCTGAACGATAAAAAATATTCCGTTTTGTTTAACAATATATAATTAATATAGTAAATAATGTCGAAGCCTTATAAAACATCAATAAAAAATAACCCAATTTACAAAAGGTGTGTGTTACACCTACCTAGTGTACAAGGGCAAATATATCTAATCGCTATCGCTTATCACGCAAACTTCACGATCTCAGGGCGGCGTATAGCGACGTATAACATTCCCTCACTAATAGATGTTTTATTACTATACTTATATAATACGGCATACGTCAACTCGATGACGTCACGGCGGCTCCGTCAGAGCTCGAGCTGTATGTCAATAAAGTTATTATTAAACCAATTATTGCTTAAGTAACCATTGAAATGCTATAGTTTTTTTTGTGGCTATATAAAAATATTCAAGTTCAATTTGCAATTGAAGGTTTTTTTTTAATTAACTGAAAGTTGCTTTTAGTAAAGAACATTTGTATTTATTTTTCTATTAAAACAAAATTCAAGCTAATCGCATACCCTTTCTTATAACAACAGCTACCGGGAAAGCGATTCTCTTATAGCAGGGTCATTATAGAGAACCTAGTGTCATAGAGAACCTAGTCTTTATGTCGCGGCTTGTATTGCCAAAGTATAAAAATAAAATGAAATGTTAACATTTTTTAAAGTATTATTCACACACTTTGGAAACCGACAAACGTTTTTTTAATTAAAAAAAAAACTATTTCAATTTAAAACCATCTTCAAATTTTTATACGTTTTATCAAACATGATTTTCAAATGAAAGTAACCCAAACATAGTCATTCTTCCGAGTGGGAATAGAATCCACGACCAATCACGTTGACAGTGACGCAGTGCCATCTTCCATAGCGTTATTATGTCCAATTTAGTTAATTTTACATCTTTTTACAATTTTATACCTCACAAAACAAACAAAAAAAACTAAGTGAAATTTGTACGCACTCTATTAACCGTACCAGACTCAGTGCAAACATTTGAGCATCGTAGGCATTTCGGTAGGTAGTAGATAAAACACTTACGCTCTTTGATAAGCATTTTTAGACAAGGTGTTTGTTAAGTATACCTACAGTATATTTCATTATAATAAGTATTATCTTCATATAAATCATAAATCATACTTAATTTTTTCTAGCAAATTATATATCCGTATATATATATATACTAAAAACTATGTTACTAAGAACGGAATTATATGAGAAAAGCAGTTCTGGAGGCTGTTTCTGAGTTCGATTACAATTCAGTGGTAACACCATAATTAAAGTATTATATCCTCAAGCGCGGCGTTGAGGTCCGCCGTACAACACGCATTGCTATGAATTGGGGCGGAAAGTGGATGGAGTGTCTTGACACTAGGGTCTCTCTTACTACCCTGCCCTCTCTGTTGGAGGAATATGAAATTCATATTCCACCAACAGAAATGAAATTCATGTCATAGTTAAAATTAACATTATAAAAGAATGCAGAGAGCCAATTTTTTTTATAATAATGAAATTAATAAATACATGAAATTAATAAACAAAATATTACACACACTACAATGTGTTTGTTCTACGCGTTTGTATAAAATGTCATGTTTTTAAGGGGTTTCGTGTCAGGCCCACAAGTAATTATGTTTTGTGAATACTTTTTAATGTATATAAAATAATTAAATGCTAAGAATAACTAAAAATATTTATAAAAAAGATACTCATATTATATTAATATTTAAACCCTACGGCCACAGTCCGTACCTTTTGTTAACAAAATCTGAATCACTGTTTTTGAAGTGAAAACTACTTTAGACGCTTTAAAAACATTTAAAAAAAACCTATACAACTTTTGCAAGCCTCGAAATTCGAACCCGCGCCTCTTTGAAACCGTCCAAGCAGTTTGAGCGCTAAACCATGCGTTTAACACTTTAAAATGTTACAAATACATATATATGGGCGTTTAGAACTCTTTGGGTGAGCAAAGAACATGGAACTGACGT
The DNA here is from genome assembly GCA_038994665.1 of Podotricha telesiphe. Taxonomy (NCBI): domain Eukaryota; kingdom Metazoa; phylum Arthropoda; class Insecta; order Lepidoptera; family Nymphalidae; genus Podotricha; species Podotricha telesiphe. The sequence goes on from JAOYRR010000042.1 coordinate 30,921, forward strand.
CATCGTCATCAAATTCCTAATGTCTAATATAATTTTATATCAGAAGTAGTTTTTAACGTATAATTTGAAGGCAAGTGACATAAAAACTAGATTTTTTTAAAGTGTTTTACGCACACTTAAGAAATACATATTTGGAAAACGTATAAAAGTTTGAACGCAGCGGGATTTTAACCCGCGCCTCTTGAAAACCGTTCAAGCGCTCTGACCGCTAAGCCATTCTAAATATGTCAGATTGGTGTTGATAGTTTTAATTTAAATTAAGGAAATATCAAACTGTAATACTAATATTACTACAAGATATAATTTTTTCCTACCACGATTGTTTTTTGTTCTATAACATAACTAATTAGTATTGTAGCAGCAGTAGCTGGTTAGCTTATTATGCTTCATTAATACTTTTGTCCACCACTAGCTTATACTGTAATCCAGTGAACTTGAACTTATATTTTGCAAGGTAACAATATGAAACCTTTCAAATGTATGTATATATATATTATGTATATGTAGAGAAACCATTTAAATTCAATATGAGAGACCACTGTTTATTTTTTATTATTTCCCTCTTCATTTACCCGTAAACTTTGAGATATCATTACTCACCATGCATTGTAATACAATGACAACGCTTTTGAGTTTGCAAGTTTCTTGTGTTTCATTTTGGTTGAAAGATATTTTTTTTAGCTATATTCTGCGGATTTGATTTCATATTAAATTCGATACGAGGACACCATGGTGGCTACCTGTTAGTCTAAACGTGATATTTGAAAGGTTAGTTATCCTATTGTATGATATAATATAAATTTATATTTACAATATTATGCTTGCCCTTATCAGTTCTGATTAATTGTTTTGTTAGTCTAGTAACTTAGGCTAGGCCGTTTCCGCCACTGAACACGCAACGGCAGAGAACAGAGCCTATATCACAATTTTCCCTTTGTGTACTCGCAATGTGCGAGAAAAAGCGTAGAACTAATGAAAAATGCTTAGTTGCTCAGTAACCTCGCCATGTTACGTACGTAGCACGGATACATTCTACGAACGATGCTACGAATGTATTTTTTGTCTCTATGTGATTATATATATCTTAGGAAAATCTACATATCTACTCATGATATTAATAAAAATCTTATTTCCACATAACTCTATTTATTTTTTATTATTTTATATGATATCATCTTTAAAAACATTTCTTAAACATTTATTTTAGAGTCTATGAAAAACTGTAACGAAGTCAATTTATATCTTTATTTATAACTAATATTTTTGCTTCATAATGGTGTAAAAATAAAACTTATTCCCGCTTAACAATTTTATAATAAATCAGTAATAGTATTTTTATACGTGAAGTAGTAGGGATGAGTTAAGCTGTAAGGAAAGTTGTAGGTTTGATTCCCATTCGTGGAAATGTTTACATTTCTATTATACGTTAATTTAAATGTTCCCCAATTAGAATATGTAATATCTGTATTGATAAATGTTATAAATATCTTTATTTTTTATTTGATTAAAATATATATTATGGATGGACGATGGATGATCCTAACCGTACCGTACCGTACAGTATCGTTTGAATGTAAGCTTGATTGGTTATGAGTTCTATTCGCACGCGGAGGAATGATTGTTTTAATTTCACCGCTTTGGTACCTAAGACTAAGCGCGTGCGCGCATTGAGTTTCGCCACTCAACGCGCAATATCTCATTTTCAGGAGGAAAGTGGGGAACGAAGTGTCTTGACACTAGGTTCTCTTTGACTGGTTAGTGACTTAATGCTTTGCGTCAAAAAGTGTAAAGTTGGTAAAAAGTATATATATATAAATATACTATTCCATAATATGTTCTATGCGTAATGCATAGATATTTGATAGAAAGTATTATGGAGTCGATTATTTTGTCTATTCACATGATGTGATTAAAGAGAGATTAAAGAGGTAAAGTCTGTTTAAAATGTATCCAACCAATTGGTATTTAACTTAAAACGGTCAAGAACGGAGTAAAACTATTACTGTAGTTGCAAATTTCCGATATCTATTTCTATTTACACTTAATCCCGCATAGCAGGGTACACAAAGAGAACTTAGCGACAAGAATTACTTACAAGAGCATGGAAATAGAAATGACTTTTTTGTAAAAACAAAAAAGAAAAAATAAATGAATATCTATTTTTTTATAACATTTTTTAAAGTGTTATTCGCAGCCTAAGGAAATTGTTATATTTGTACAACTTATATTTGTTGTTAGCATCTTTGTAGAAATATTTTTACAAATTTCTGCTACCCAAAGATTATTCTACGAATGTAATAAGCGTATAAGAATTTCAACATACATGGATGTAGAACGCATGGCTTAGCGGTCAGAGCGCTTGAACGGTTTTCAAGAGCGCGGCTTCAAATACTGCTGTGTTCAAAATTTTTATACGTTTTCTAAATATGTCTTTTTTTTTAATGAATATCACCGAGATAGGTATCGCTCGCAGTAGCTACATATGTGAAATCATTAAGCTAAGCCAACATATAGGTAATATATCCACAGTCTATTCATAGATCGTGGACACGTGAGTTGTTCTATTTGTGTCTATAGTATTTTTATCTGCTCTATATGAAGTCTTCTACGTCACTGATGATTTCATAAAAAAAAATATGTACATTTATATCACCTATATGAAAGAGACTATTAATTTTTATCGGTAATTTAATATAAGATACAGAAAATAAACATTGTTGTAAATATGAAAAAGACATATTTAGAAAACGTATAAAAATTTGAACGCAGTGGGATTTGAACCCGCGCCTCTTGAAACTGTTCAAGCGCTCTGACCGCTAAGCCATGCGTTCTACATCCAGCTACGTTAAAATTCTTATACGCTTTTATTACAACTCATATTTGTTGTTAGCATCTCTGTAGAGAGATTTTTACAAATTTCTGCTAACCAAAGATAATTCTACGAACAATCAAATTTGGCAAGAGAGAATGCTATTTATTTAACATTTTTAAAGTGTTAAAAATGTTAAAAAATCTCTTTAAAATGTTAAAACAATATATATATGTTGTAAATATTTTTACTCAATCCTACTACTACTGTTAAATATTTTTAATCTTAATTTGAAAACTGTGTTATTTAAACCAAATTTATAATGTATATTATACAGTGAATGGACAAAATAAATTCTTCTTTATTATGTACATACGGATAACTACGTTAAAAACCATATCAAAATTTATAATATTTATATTAAATAAAAAAAAAACAACAAACTATAAAAGTAAATTATTTCTGAACCTTTAAAAAATAATAATTAAATAAGAATATTAATATTATATGTTCACAAATTTATCTATGTATATGTAAGGTTCAAAATACTTACATCATAAAGGATCATATTGAGTGGCGTTTCGCTCACTTGTTGCACTGTTACTTTATTTTTTTATGACAATTTATGTGTCACTTGCTATTGACAGTTTATATTTTTAAAAATTCCAATTTTAAAAATTCACTCAGACACACACTGAAATCACACAGCCACATACAATTTTAAAAATGTTAACATATTATTTATTATCTGTTATTTATTAGAGAGCATAAGATTCGAATTTAGTTTATCTTTTTTTAAAATATATTTTATTTTAGAAGCGAGTGTTTCCAAGGAAAGGAGGATTGAGACTAAGGGTGGCAGCGGTCGGGCGGGGCTGACGAGTGTAATTCAGTTAGGTAGGCCTCTGAAATAATGCAAATCCGAAATATGTAAGGAAAAGTAACTTGTGTTATCGTTATTATATACATTTTGTATTTGTTATATGTACATGTTATATCATTATCAGAAGATTACTTAATATCGAACATTATACTATATATAGACATTTTCGTTTCTTAATATTATAAAATTTTATTTGAATGGCCTTTAAAGTAGTGTTTTCTAATAAATAACTTGTTTTTATGTACATCTTATAAAAAAGAAAAAGTAAATAGAAAATAAAAGGCTATAGCCATGATGCTATTTATATAATCAGAAAGACTGACAAAGTAATTAATGTATTTTTAGCTTCATGTTCCTTAAGAGAACTTAGTGTTAAGACACTCCGTTCTCCACTTTCCGCCGGAACTCATTGCGTGATGAGTGGCGGAGCTCAACGCCGCTCTTTGTCCTACCACTGCGGTGATTGACCTCACAACTGCCGTGGTTACAACGGTCGCACACCACGATCTCTCACGCCTCTAAGAGTCATGTTATAATATAAAAAATATGCAAGTTGATGTTTTATTTTATAATGAACTTTTACAACTTTTATGTGCATTGATGATTATACAGATGTAAAAAATGTTGTAAAAAAAAAATGTTATGAAGATATATTTTATACATTTTTGCAACTTTGAATCGAACCCCTAACCATTGCGAGTACTCTGTACAATTAAGCAGCAGAATCACCACAATGCCATCAAAATAATAATAAACTTAATACAAATTTACTGTAAAGTAAATTTCGATCGACTTATAAAGCGTAGGCTTAAGCCTAGGATTAATTTTTTTCAGCTTCACGTTTTTTTACACATAACAGGGTAGTCAGAAAAAACCCAATGTTAAGACACTGCATATTCTGCCCGAAATCGAGACATTGCATGTAGAGTGGTGGAGCTCAAAGCCGAGCTTTATTGGGTACCAAAGCGCAGAAATTAAAATATTTAAAATATGTGCAATGGGACTCGCCCAACCACCAATCACGTTTACAGTCAGACACTGTCCCACTGCGCCACCATGGTCTCATGTTCATCAATATTATATATTATTTTTTTTATTAACAACTATGTAGCCTAAGTACTATGTGCCTGTTGGCCAGCTTCGATTTCCTCTCCACTTCACCTACTTAAGCGCGACCTCTGTATAACATAGCAATGAATAACTACCGCTACAAGCTTCAACGAAATTATATTTGCAGTATATTTATTTACGTACAAGCCCGCCCTCGTTTCGCCTCTAGCTAATAACGATATACACACCGTGTAACTTAGAGAATTTGAAATAATTTGAATGATTTTTTGCTTTATTTCGAATAATTTAACGATCGAGATTTATATATTTGTAATATTAAAATCAAGTTGAAATATTCATTAAGTCCTGCATCTGACGATCGATATATCTTAAAATCAGTTAAAAAAAAATTTCGTTTTCGTTCGAAAAACATTTTTGTCAGAGTGACCCTGGTATCAAGACACTCCGTTCTCTACTTTCTGCCCGGTTTCGAGACTTTATGCGTTGGGTGACAGTACTCAACGCCGCGGTTTGTCTTGCCAGAGCGGAAAAATAAAGAGAATTTGATCTTCGATTTTCACGATTATTGCACATTTGAAATGAAACTATTTTTAACCGGATTAATCGCGTATAATATTGGTATTCGAACATACATTTTAGACCCAGACGTTTCAAACACTTTACAGTAGACTGAGGTGGCATTTCTCTGTCATTTGATACAATTATAATTTTAAACTACCGCCAACCATTTCTTAGTTGCCTCGCGTACTGCCCTGGATTCTTGCAAAATGAGCTGACTGTATCTTGCTATTGAAATACAAAAACACCCTAATTTCAATAGAGAAGAAGGTTCTACAACCTGGGACCCAATACTGAAATGAAGTCTCAATCCGATCACACCAGAGAGCAAGATACAGTCAGCTACAGTACAGGGATCAAGTTCACAACCAATCGTTTGCAGCCAGAATGGCCTCAATCACATAGTTTAAAAAAGTATACACATAATATCTATTTAATAAAATAAAGAAAAAAATATCAATGAAATATTTTTTGTCTTAAAAAGGGTATAAGTGTTAAGTGTCGAAATTCAACGCCGCGCTTTGTATTGCAAAACAAATTAATTCCGCTAGGACAAAACCAGTAAATAACCGCTTATGTTTTTAAATCTCTTCTACAACTAGCGAGATACTAAGCTAATACAAAAAAAAACAAATAAAATCGAGCAATTAAAATTTCCTAGTACATCTGTATTTTTAAAAAAATGTATGCGTTTTCGTAATCAAATTCCTTTTAATTTTTCTATTTAATTCGTAATAAACCACTTGTTGACATTAAAAACTTGCTAGTCTTTTAGAAAGTACCTTAAATGAAGAGTTAATTAAAAGGGATATAAACTTGTTGAGATCTTCTTACAAAGGGCTTAGAGAACAAACCAAGTCCCCTGAAAGGACACCTTTATTACTTTAGTGTTTAAAGAAGAAAATTTATAAATGAATACTTGTGCTACATATTCATTATCTAGCTGTAATAAAAAAAACTTATTTTGTTATCTAATAAATAAATAATCGATTCTTTATTAATTCTGAAATGCCTATGTAACATACTATTTATATCTTTTATAAAATCATGCATCATTTTCTCGCAAAGCAGGATTAGTCAGAGAGCCGACCAGGTCCGGTCATCTTGGGGAAGCTCATCGCCTAGTCTACTGGCCCGAGTTGACCGTTGAGGGTCACCCATAACACTTGACTCCACGACGTGCCTATAAGGCTCCAGCTGGCTCACGAAAGATTGGAGAGTTCACGTGGCCCCGGCCAGTGACAGTCGGTGAAGTGCAACATGAGGCGCATATATCAAGAGAAATCAAGGGATTTTGTGTTGAGTTTTGGAACTTTATGCCGCGCATTTCTTACAAGAGCGAATAAATGAAAGTAAATTTAATGGAGTGGGGATCAACCCACAACCAGTCGTGTTTACAGTCAAACGCCACGCCACGATGGCCTCTTAATGTTTGAATAATTAAATAATATTATTGAGAAATACACCGATGATTTATACATATAATTCCATAATTGATACATTTCATGACTGAAAAGTGAAGCAGTAGACTAAAGACTTTCCTGCCCAATAGACTAACTATTGCTATACAGTCAGACTAATGGGAATAGACAAATGTAACAACGCTCTTTTGACCCACTTTTTGCCGTCCGATTTGATTCATAATTTGCCCGAAATAACTGTCCGAATTTATATAAAAACTACAACATTTTCATAGTATGAGCCTGATGTCAATGCAAAGGCTACCAGAATCGCTAATTTCCAATATTTTTATTTGGCTTGCAATTATAGCGTGTTTTTTTTTTATTTGTTAATTAAAGATAATGAATCACTTTTCTTTATGTAACTACCCGATTCAGTCTCTTGTCTTCCATTTGCTTTGGGATACTCTTGAAATAGTTTAATTATTCTTGACAACAGTGTAATTGATATAAAAAAAACAATATTAATCTCTTAATTCATTTATTATATTAACCCCTGCCTACCGGATTCCGACAAAAGTAATTTATATATCCTTGAATATACCAAGATACATTACAAAAATTCATAATCTATAAAATATTTTCTATATAATCTATAAATATTTTTTAAATACGTTTAGAAGCTACAAGCACATGTTTTTATTAACTGACTTTAATATAAATATGTTGGATTCTTCAAGTAATAAGGTAGCAGGCTTCCTGAATTTGAAAAGGCAATATAACTTAACACAATAAGTCAAGAGCGCTACGCGTGTGATCGCTAGCATAGTTTCATTGTTAGATCTAATAATTGATTGACTCTTGGATGAGGTACTAATGGAGCAATCCATTAGTACCTCCAAAAATATCTAGATATATTTACTAAAGAGATTTAGGAAGAATTGATGACGATATGTTTTATAGCGATTTCCATTCTATGCCCTTGTTAAACGTTTTAAAAAGGAGTCAATTGATGATATGTACTAATCGTTTAATAATCTAAAAGTAATAAACTTTATTGTTCAATAAACATGCACCAGTAAAGTAAATAAAAATTAACTTCTCCATGGCTAACAGATACTACTAAAGCGATGATGTCTCTTAGGGAATCATTAGGCATTGTTGCGAGCAAGAAAATTTGGTTCTAGAGTGCATTTCGATTATTATAAAAACATTAAAAATTATGTCAATGAAGCAATTTATAGAGAAAATAAAGCATTTTTTAACTTCTTAAAGTACCCAAAAAAAATGTGGTTATATCTTAAAAGATCTCTAACGTCTATTGGTAATCGTCAAAGTAATATTACCTAACATATCAAATTGAATGTTACAAAATGCGATAAGGCTACATTAAACTAATTTACGACGAACAAGTTATCTGATTTATGCATTGGAGACTTGTTCAGGAACGGAAGTAAAGCAAATTATTTTGAATATTAATACAAATGAATATTACAATACTGTAAATGACCCTTCCAGTTACATTACCTAAAATAACTTTCCTGATTAATTAATGCATTAAAACAAGTTCCTTTCCAGAAATATGTAAGGTGGCAAAGATAACGCCCATCCCTAAGGTTAGCGTACTGCAGGAATACAAAGACTTACGACCCATTAGTATTCTGCCTGTACTGTCAAAGGTCATAGAAAGAATTGTGTACTCTCAGTTAACTAAATATTTGGAGAATGAAAGGCTCTTGCCTGACTCTTACGTGGACACAGTACTTGTACAGCTTTAGCTAGTGTTACCGATGACATAATTACGGCTTCCGACGATGGATATGGCACAATGTTGGTATTATTAGATTTTTCTAGTGCATTAATGTGTCTAGTGTATTAATGTTAAGCTTTTACTTGCAAAAATGTCGTATTATGGAATAGCTAAGTCGGCATGTAGTTGGTTTTGATCCCTTCTAACAGAGAGGAAACAATATGTGGAGATACAAAGTAATGATGGTTCTATTTTAAAATACCAAATAAAAACAATAAAAAGAGGTAGTCCGCAGGGATATATATTGAGTCCAATATTATTTAACATTTATACTGCTGATTTAGCTATAAAACTCAACTCAAATATACATCTTTATGCAGACGACACGCAAGTCTACTATTCTTTTAAGCCGAAATGTATCCATACAGACCATTGAGACCATGCAACAATGTAATAAGATGATTAATATGCAACCTAAGCTACAAATCGACGCTCAAGCGTATATCGAAAGAGTTGGGTCTCTTAATCGACAGTGAATTTTTACCACTTAAAAGTCCTGTATGGATTGCTTGAGTACTTATCCGAGAAGGTAAGAATTACTTTAACTGAAGCTCTCGAGCTAAGTAATTTTGCATACTGTAATACTGTTTATTGAATATAAGAAAACTGAACGCGCCATCCAGCGAATACAGAACGCGTGCGCACGTTTCTATTTCGATATTCCAAAGTATAGTTGCGGTTCGTCCTATTTGTTGAATTTATCAATTTTGAGAATGAAGGACAGGAGAACTCTCTATTTAGCATGTCTTGGTTGGAAAATCATTAGGACAAGGAGACCGGAATATTTGTATGAAAAATTGATATGGATGTCCGAAGCCCATAGTAAACACACTAGAAGTACAGAACTTTTACAACTTGTTATTCCAAAACATAGAACTGAGGATTTTAAAGGAAGTTTTAAATTCGCGGCATCGAAAGTGTGGAACAACCTGCCTCCTCCACTGAGGCAAGAACTTGCTGCTCGTTTTTGACTTTTAAACGGAAATTAAAGAAATATATATATTAAAATAAAAAACACAAAAGCTAGCCTCGTTTTTATTATAAACATACTTTGTTCTCATTATTTTATTATTTGTTTTTTTTTATATATATATGAAATTGTAAACAAGTAAATCGTTTACAGAGAGGACAATCCTCTCTGTAAACGATTATATACAATTTTATTTATTTCTTTTGAATGTTTTGATATACATTGTAGTTTAGTTCACAATTTCTAATGAGTAATTAGTTTATATATGATCATGTTTGTATTTTTATTTTTTATTGTTTTCTTTTTTTTCTGCTCCTTTTTGTTATGTTTTATTATGTTTTTATAACTTTATTACAAATTATCACATCCTGCCCAGTATTATGTTAACGCTAAAAGAATACCGACCGATACTAAGTGAATCTTAATGCAACGTCATGTTTCACTTACTTACGCTTAATGCGCTTTGATATTTTAACGCAGAAAGTATTTCTGCGTTAAAATATCAAAATGGCGTCCTACATGGCGGGTACAAGTGCACAAACACTAATTTACAAAGGAAATTACTGCAACTCCTGTCTACGAGTCTACCTGTGACCACAGATTAATGTAAATTTTTCAAAACGTCGGATTTTCTAAAATGTATTTTCAAATAACAAAAATATACACGAATAATCCGGTTAAAATAGTTTCACTTCAAAACTAAACATCGTGAAAATTAAAATCTTATTATATGATTAAAATTTCTAAATATTAAATATTGCAATTACTGAAATTTGCATTTGATTTTCATTGAATAATATTACAAATTTAGGAGCTTTCAAATCGCACTCATATAAAGTTGTGGTTTTGTACTTATACTACTTCACTTTGGACACGTCGATAAAGTCTGAGTACAACAAAATTTCGACACGACGATATTGCTAGAACGCTTATACGATATGCAAAACTCCCAGGTTCATACTTTCCAATTCCACACCTACGTTCATACTACATAGGAAATTTTAATTTCAAAATATCCCACGCATTATTAGTTACATTTCGGTATTTCTTGCAATGTTTAAGCCAATTTATATGGGATCAAAGCATTAAAAACGGATAAATATTGATGAATGTGTCCGCAGCAGTCACGTGTCGGTGTGCCTATAGGCGACCGTGCGCTAACGAACCGCGGACAAGCCTGCGTACAAAGATAATCTCTTTCAATGTTTGACGAGAATATCTCATAACTTTATAACTCTTATATCTAGTTAACAATAGAGCTAGAATCGTCTAACGCCTACATCTATATAAGTTCTAATTGGATTTGGCAGAATCGCGTGGCATCGGCTTCGGCTGCACGAGACCTGTGTTTTTATTTTATTTGTCACCTCAGAGGCGGTGAAGTACACAAAAATATAATTACAATATCTTATTTACGATGGTCAGACATGCAATCTGCAATTTACTTTAATAAGCTATGATTCACGGCACAATATCGTTCAGATAACATGAAAGTTTCGAGATTTCACTGAAATTATTCATTCTATTCTATTTTATTAATAATTTTGTATTACTTTTATCTCTCAAAATATCTTTATCTATGCAGAGACGTCACGTGTGATGTTCTTTCTGCACCCAGCGGAGGGAGAAGGGAAACGATATCAGGGCGAGGCCAGATCGTTGAGGTCAACGTCACCCACAAGTATGTATGGGTTTTATTGGCCTGCTGGTTGAGTTGCAGAACCGGGTGGTCCGGAAGACGAAGTGTTTGTCATAGAAAGCCGGAGTGGCCACGCTGAGGCACCTCTTTTAACCACTCGATCCTTTAGCCCGGCATGACCAGCTGTGGAGGCATCACCTGGTAGCCACCAAAAACAAAACGATGGCCTGGGTCCTGGTCACGTTTTAAGTCAACCTTCAATGAGCCAGCTAGTTTAGCAGAAGATCAAACAAAACAATATTATAGATATTTATATAGCTATAATATTGTTTTGTATTTGTAAATATAAATAATAAACAAAAAATTAAAATACTTGCTTGTTTAGAAGCTTTTCATTTTTATGGTACATATATATATCTATAGATACGTACCTTTTACGCAGGTATACATATACATCTACTTGTATGAAACATAAAGTATACATATAGGTATAAATATATATTAAAAGTAAATCTTAATGAGCAACCTATATAATAATGGTAGTCGATTCAGATAAAAATAATCTTAGTATACTTAGTAGATTAGTACTCTGAAAGCACAGCACAAATAAAACTAGACTCAGTTGGCAAAGAGTTTTCAATAGCTAGAACTCTTTTTTGCAGTCTTGGACAGCGTTTTCAGTGAAATGAAAATAATTTAGTGAGATAATTATTATTTAATATACTTATATAAATCGAAGACGAACCCACAACCATCGCAATAATGTCGATGAGTAATGCTGTCTTTATCGCTGCCGCCCCATGACGGTTTATATGAATAAACTCATACGAATCACAAATTAGAATAATATAAATAAATATTTAATAATTTACTCAACATATGATTTTTTTGAATCTTCATAAAATAACATAACGTTGCTTTCGTATAAAAAATCATAATGTCATGATTTTGAACAAACTGTACATTAAATGTGTTTATTATTATTCGTAATTTCGTATGTATTTTAAAGTTTTTCATGATTATTACAATACTAATCGCATTCTTACAGCATTAAATAATTATCAAACGTAAAAAATATATATTGGTTATTGAACTGTCTGTCAAACGTCAAACTCATAGTTGTCAAACATTCAAGTTTGTATTTTCCGTAAACATAATTCGGTTTTTTGTAATTTTGGTAATTGTAATTTTTAACGTCTCACTAAACAAGAACAAATCCATTGATCTAGTTTTAGATGACTCTGGGACGAAAATATCAAAATTCTTCCGGGTAAATGAATCCATAGTCCTTGTATGGGAGTAACTGTTTAACCATGCATGAACCTCGGGTGAGAGTATTAATAAGTGGAAGATTGATTTTTACCTATTTATAGGAATGCGGGGGACGCTCGTAAGGTGTATGCTAGCCAGTCGAAGGTTGGGACTCTTTCAGGGTGCTCTTCTTCTGTAAGTGAAGAGTCTCATTAGTAATCCTTTATGCATGCCTGTGAATCACTGTTTTCCTTAAGAGTAGTTTGTGTTAGTTGTATATTACATCTTATAAATGTGTATTATTTAGGCAGTGCATGGTAACAACAAAGCACAATATTATTTTATACTTGTAACAATATTTCTTAACAATAAAATGACTAAATAATATCTAATAATCTACAATAATAATATCTACAAGCCAACCTATTACCTCCTATCTTAATACTACAGCTATCTCTATGTCTTTCTAAATACCAATACTAGTCTTAAATTTACACATAAAGTAATTAATAAGTACAATGATTACATTTCTTGTGATACAAAACTACCATATAATAATATTCTTCTATACATATAAAATTAAATAAAATCAAAATCCATAACCAAATGAAATAAATCAAATATTTAATACATAAATAAAAGATAAGAGTTTAAATTTATTTTTGAATTACATAAAATCATTTATTTTGTACTTTATTGTATTTTGTACATAAATGGGATGGATTTCATTTAATAAAATTGTTAATTTTATTATTCATAATAGAACTACAATTTTGAAATATCTACATTACTTATATATTTATTTTGTCACACAACTAAAACATATTTCAAACTAAAGTAAAATAGTCTTAGTTTATGATTTCAAAAAAATATATTGTTTTAACTCGCATGTCTACATTACATTATAGTACAATTTGCTGTGACTAACCTAACCTTTAACATAGCTTTACTCATCATAACTTTCTAATGCAATAACTGAAATTCCAGCATGCTATTAAGACTAGGTTATTTCTAAATTGTTAATATAAATATATGTATATACATATAATATATTTTTACAAAACATAAAAAATTTAATACTTCAGAATTGGAACCGCCTTCCAAACAAACCAAGCGGGATAGTGTGAAACTGAGAATTTAGAGTATGACAATTGCCACTTCGATTACCTCTAAAAGGATTTTCTTTGATTTACTTCCATTTCTTTGGTCTGGTTGTCTCGCAATGTCTCGAAATTATGTGTATTGAAAAGTGCTGTATTGGGTTTCTTCCGAACTTAGGTCTATCTGGTTATAGCATCTGGAAATTATTTTAGTAGCTGGTACCTTCTAGGTGAAATACAATTTAAAGAGTATTTTGCTAGGAATTCATATAGTTTACAAGTGTGAAAAATAAGAAAGAGGTTGGATGTATTATTATAATTTCGTCATAATTGAATAAAGGCATGATAATGAAATGAAAACATTATCGAACATTTTACTTTTCTACAATTTTGTTACAGTAATTTTATTTCATACTAGCTGTGCCCACGACTTTGTCTGCGTAGAATTCTTAAATAAAAGTAGCCTAAGTTACTCTATATTACATCAGCTATCTACCATTGAAAGTCCCGTCAAATTCGATCCAGGCTTTCTAGAGATTAGCCGGAACAAACATACAGACTGACAGATAAATATTATATTTTTTTAACATTTTTTCAAAGTGTTATTCACACACTAAGGAAATTGAAAAAGACATATTTAGAAAACGTATAAAAATTTGAACGCAGCGGGATTTGAACCTAACGTAGCTGGATGTAAAACGCATGGCTTAGCGGTCAGAGAGCTTGAACGGTTTTCCAAGAGGCGCGGGTTCAAATCCCGCTGTGTTCAAATTTTTATACGTTTTCTAAATATGTCAGATAAAAATTGTTATTTTGGTATATGTACCGTGTATATATATGCATTTAGTAAAAAGCGATTATTTTAATATTCGTAATTTAAAGACACAACGGTTTTATTTATTTGTGTAGTTTGTTAATATTTGTTGAAACTGTGGAGTTGAAATGTTGAAGATGCTTGTGTGCTGGGGGTATCCCTTATTGAGGATGTTATAAATGAAACATCTTACGAAAAACTGTTCTTTCCCATATATTTCAAATATATAATTCCGACAAATAAATAATCGTTAATAGTTAACTAGTTATTTAACTTTTGCATAGACTCAAGAAAAAGACAAGAAGACTCGAAAGGTATTCAAGAGGTATTCAAGAGAGAAATTGAAAAAGAATGCCTCTTGAATACCTTTCGAAGATATTCATGAGGCTCAGGTTCAAATCCCGCTGCGTTAAAATTTTTATACGTTTTCTAAATGTGTCTTTATTTATTAGAATCTACTAAAGCAAACAATTTTTACGGTAAAACACCAAAATATTTCATACTTCCACGAATAATTAACGAATTACCAAAAACACGTAAATATAATATTGCTAAATGTAATATAAAGTACAAAATAAAAGATTACAATTTCATTGCACATAAATTAATTGATTGTTGTACCTATCGTCACTTAGCTGTCCGTGCAATTAAATTATAAGAACTTTATTATAAAATAAAAGTAATTGCATGTAATAAGAATGAAATTGTCTGTTATAAGTCCGTACTTTAAACTAAGACATATTTGTTTATTTTTAAAATTTTTAAAACCGTCGAATAGTTGCGGTTTCGAATCCCACTACGTTATAAGTATGTATAAGTTTTCTAAATATTACTTTCATTTTTGTTTATTCCATTATGTAACTGTTAGAAGTAAGTTTATAAGATTTTTTTTTTATTGTAATTTGTGTAGGAATGTGCCATGGTCAGACAAGCCAAATTGGCCGTTTTAAATGTTAATAAATAAATATATTTTAAACGCAATTCAATAGATATCTCTCTCCGATATGATCGAGCCGCCGGACTACGAGGAGGTATGCGATAGGTTGATGGGGGAGCGCGACCCCCTCGCCTATCCCGCCAACGACATCGAACTGCTGACCGTGCCTCGTCGTATACGCACCCTCGGTCATGTGCTGCCTGATGAGGATTTGTAAGTTTTTTCTGTAATTTGATTTGAAAATCATGCAAGTATGTCTCATTTAAAGAAATAATACATAATATTCAATTTAACTTCTAAATATATGTTTCAACTTTCTTCTCTAACTTAGTAAAACTTAAAACTTGAGTCACGGCGGACGTCTTGGATAAAGCGCTCAATTAGTTTTGTATACTAACAATTCCTTGTCTAATATCAGTTAAAAGGTTAAAAATATACTCCGAAACTGAAGGGTATGTTGTTCTATTCGATCGCACTTATTTACCAGTTAATGTTTTTAAAATCTTTCATATTACTAAATATAAATAAAAGACTGATTCGGCATTTTTATATTTAAGAAAACCATTTTCATCATGGACATTGTTACATTTCATACTAAAAACTCATTTTCTACATTACATTTTGTTACACAACTTTTAATGTGTGGTCCATGGTTGTGACCACTCGGTCGACTCAGTAGACTGGGCCGACCTGTGACCACGGACTACTATAAATTGTTCGAAACGTCGGGTTTTCAAAAATGTATTTTCGAATACCAAACTAAACGCAATTAATCCGGTAAAATTTTTTTCAAACCAAAGGTCTTATAATAATAATAACTAATGTTCTAACTCAAAATAGGTCCAAAGCGCCAATGTTCGTTCGTGACTGCATAACATGCTACACTTCAGACTACACGGTGGTAGAGTACAAGTACCGGATGTACTCGGCCTCTGCGGGCGGACGTGAGAGGCTCGGTGAGCGCCTCGACAAACTCCTGACTGCACCTCCTCATCATTATGAGATTGATGCTGAAATCAATTCCACTTCCATGGAGGAATTGGCATCTCAGCAGGTATGAAGGTTTTGTTTTCGTGAGAAAATCATATTTTAAATGTGTACAAAGTGTACAAATAAGGTGAACAAAGAAAGTATTTATATTTGAACACATTTACAAGGATTATTTATATTTGAAAAAAAAAAGCAGATTAACACTTTTTTCCGCATAGCAGGGTAGTCAGAAAGAAGCTAGTGACAAGACTCCGTTCTCCACTTTCCGTTCAAATTGTGTAAACTCGAAACATTGCGGGACATGATGCCGCGCTGTCTTTTGCAAGAGCTAAGAAATCAAAATAATTTAAATGTAAACACCCACCCACAGCCAATAGGGTTTGCAGTTTGACGTTGTCCCGCTGCGTAAATTTGAGAAAAATATTGTGTTTCCAGTGTGGTTAGACTTGACCGGCGTTGGTTTTCGCAAAAATCAATGTCTCTAAAATTTGCATTAACCGGTCACAGTCAAAGTGTGAGAAGTGAATAGAATAGTTAAAATATACAAACATATTGGCAGATCTGATACTTGTCATTACAATGAATGCACTCAACTTAAAAATTTAAGCTTAAAGCATGCTCTTAAAAAATCTTTTTACAGTTCGAGTCTCAACCCTCGAGTGGTCGTCAGTCAGTTGCATCGATATCCTCTTCATCATCATGCAACGAGACCCTCACGCCACGAGGCTCGTGGGCCAGCCTGGACCTTAGAAGCTCTTCCTCAGATCCTTTGCTACCTGATGTGTTTGAGAAGAAACCTCCAGATCAGGTTGATGCTATTAATGAAGCTAAAAGGTGAGTAAAAGTTTGTTTTATAAAAAAAAGTAATACATTTCCAATTCGACACGTCAGTAGTCTGTCTTTCTCTTTAAATATATCTTGAAAAAGTAGCTCAGTGGTGTACTCGTATACGCGATGGTTGTAGTTTCGATTCCCTCTCGGGGGAATGGTTATATTTAAATTATTTTCATTTCTCCGCTCTGGTGACAATGCCACTGGTGGCGACAACGCGCGGCGTTGAGTTCCGCCACTCTATACGCATTACCTCGGTTTCAGGCTTGAGCAGAGTGTCTTGACACTAGGTTCTTCTCTCTGCCTACCATGTAAATAAAAAAAAATGGAAACCAAATTTGACGATGATTTTTCGAGTAGCTTTTAAATATTTTTCACGTCAATAAACTTGTTTTAATGTGTGCTAGAGACCCGCTCGCGGCTTCGCCCACGTGAACTATAGCCGTTTCGGAGACATTTTCGTAAACAAATAAAATTTGTAAAAACTAAAGAAAACAAGAGAGATAATGTTATGTCTATGTTCATCTCAAGACCCTCAAGTATCTCTATATAATTACATCCCAATGGGTCCAGCGGTTTGGCCGTGATGACGTCACAGGCAGACAGACAGAGTGTACTTTCGCATTAATAATAATAGTATGGATTGATGGATTTATCCATTAGTCCATATTCATAGACATTTTTATTTAAATAAACAAACAAAATATCTTTCGCGAGCTACCAAAGTGTTGAAAATTTAGAAATTAGAATAATAATAGTGAGAGAGTATAAAGAAAAATCACTAACAATAGAATGGTTGTTTAGTAATGGTTGTTTTTAAGGGAAGTGCCTAAGAAAGCTATGTTACTTTAGATTGGAAAATCGTCAAGCAGACCTCCTAGGGCTGTACGCGCCGTATCTGGACGAGGAGGAGGCTGTAGAGAGGAGACTCTCCGCTGAAATGCCTTGTGAGCTCACGGGGCATAGGATTCTAGTTGTCTGCCATCAATTGAAGTAACTTTTTTGTCTTATTAATAATCGTATTCAATTTTTTTTTTATGAAATGCTTTTGTTGGACTTTTGTTTGTTTTAGTAATATTGAACAATTTTCTTCAACTGTGCTGCGCCATGGTGCCGTAGTTGAGATATGTTAGGCTGTATAAGCTATGCTTTTAGCTTCTGGATTTTTCTGTAGATTCTTGAGTAAAACCCACTTTCTGGGAAAAGTGTGAATAACACTTTAAAATCAAACAAATTGAAATACGTATATTAACAAAAAAAACATTACTTCCTTTTTTTCCTTTTTGTGTAAATAAAGTACAAACAATATTAACAGTGTCTTAGTTGTAACAACCGTTTTTAAAGCTTGACGTAAAACCTTAAGTGTTCGTGAAATTTAAATTTTATCGGTCAGTGGTACAACATCTGACTGCACTGCTTGTGGGTTCGATCCCCACTCTGCGGAGTGATATTTAAATTTCTCCGCTCCGGTAAGGCGCAAAACGCGTCGTTGAGTGTGCAAAGTGGAAAACGACACTAGGTTAGGCTCTGAAAACGGTGCTAATTTCCATATGGGAAAGAACACAATGCTGTTTTCACTTAATAGTTTCCATAATGACATTACAGACTAGAACTCGACGTGGAACCGCTCTTCGCATCCATGGCGCTATACGACGCCAAGGAGAAAAAGAAGTTATCTGAAAATTTCTACTTCAATCTGAACTCCGAAGCGACGAGGCAAATGCTCTCCGCGCACGTTCCTCACGCCGACCTCTCCACTCTCAGCCGGAGCGCCGTCTTCGACATTCAGAACCCCTCCCCCGACGTGTTCCTCGTGGTGAGAGTGGAGAAGGTTCTGCAGGGTGACGTCAATGAGTGTGTGGAGCCGTACATTAAGGATGATAAAGTTGGTTTCTTTTTGATAAATCAATAAGTTTTCTTTTTATGATATCTATTCGGCAGCTGCTTTTTTTTGTAAATTTCGCGTTATCAGATATTTAAAAGGGTTTGATTATAAACTAGTGTAAATTAGTACCATTGATTATTAAATAAAAAAATTATGTAATTTATTCATTAAAAATTATGTAATTTATTCATTAAAAATTAGGTTAGTATATGCTCTATATTATTTTTTATTCAATTTATAATACCAACAAGACACAGTGTGACAGCGTATGACTCTAAACGTGATTAGTTGTAGGTTCGATCCCCACTCATTCGAGTGATTATATTAAAAAAAAAAACATTACTCCACTCTAAAACCTCTAAGACAAAGCATATCGTTCAGGTCCGAAAGTCAACAAAAGTGGTATGAAACTTTATTAAGCTTCAATATATTTTCAACGTTCGTTGTTCGTGTTTAAAGTTAGTATTATATTTTTTATTTTAAGGCTTATCATAATATATCGAATAGATAAGTATATGCCATATAATCTTCGAGGGTGCTATGTAGAACTATGTAGCCTGGCGTTTCGAGAGTAAGCTCTGCGAGCAGTCTGATGGTTCTAGCTCACGAAAGTCGAACCATGAATGTGTTTTACAAACGCGTTCCTCAACTAATGTACGACTTTAAAATAATATATTAAATATTTTACATTATAAATAATTCATATAATTTTACATTATGTTAAAATATCTGTGTAAATAAAAACAGCTATTTAATGATAGATTATTGTCACATTGGATTGACATCCAACAGTCTTGTCTAATGCGTTTTGATTGTTCTGAGCACGTCCGCAGACCGCAAGGCGTCGTCCAGCAGCCTGGAGCAGCTCCGCCGACGCGCCGGGGAGGTGGGGGGCTCGCTGACCCGCAAGGGCTCCATGGAGAGGCGCGCGCCTCCGCCCGACGAGCTGCAAGCGCATCTGGACTGCTTCAAGCCCATTGTCATCACTGTCACCAACTTCTTCAAACAGGTTGCTTATTCTTTGTCATATATAAGAGAATTTCCTCCCGGACAACTCAACGCCGCCCTTTTGTATTAGGTACCAGAGAGCGGATTTTTTTTGTATTAAATTATCATTCCCCCGAGTAGGAATCGAACGCACAATAAACTGCGCCATGATAGACTCAAGATTTTTCTCAATAATTGTGTAATATGTATATTTTTCATAATATTGCATTTGAGTAATGTTCAGTTAGTAAAATGAACATTACACACACTACAATGTGTTCAATATAAACTTGAATGTATAAAATGACGTACACGTTGCTAAGGTAATGTGGCTTCTCGCAAATGGGGCTTCTAGTAATTATTGGTGAATTTATAAAATTAATATTATGTACAAGGATATGAACCTACGCCTTTTGAAAATAGTCTTAAATCCTTCAGACAAATTAAGTTATACGCTTGTTTAAACTATGTTGACATTTTATATAGTTCTTACAAGTTTTGTTAGTTTCGTTTGTTTTTAACGTTGAGGCCAGTTGAGTTGAGGCAGCTCGCACTCTTTCTATGGGAAAACTCTTCAATGCCAATCGTATGGATTGTTTTAGGGACTCCAGTTTATAATGGAGTTTACTCTCTCTGACTCTCTAAAAATGACCATAAATCATAATCCAGTGGATTAAGCCTACATGTCGGCCAGTTTTCACCTCTGATGGAGTCCAAAATGTTTGTTTTCAACCTAGACTGGGTGAATCGAGCTTTATGACCCGGCACCGAATCTTGCTCAAATAACCATTCTTGATTATTGAATGGTATTGTTAAAGGTATTAACTACCTTCTCGAAAATGGTGTCTTGATACACTTGTGCCGATGTTTTAATATCTTTTTTACAAAAATATTGCTCAGTCACTCCTTCAAATCTAACACCCCAAAAAACCATCAATGAAGTCAGATAATGCCCACGTTGTACTCTGTTAACTAATTGGGAAGCTTCTTCAGAACTTTCAGCATAATTACGGACATTTTGTTTGATAAAATATTGTTAAATTGTAAAAATGTTCTGATCCGTAACCAACATTTTTTTGCGACTTCCCTTTGCGTTCCGCTTAAGTAGTTGTTTTGATTTTACCACTCTATTCTCTTTGAATTTTTTTGTCAAAAAATGACCAGTGTGTCTCTTTTAGACTACAAGTCCTAAGTAATCTTTTAAAATACGCAACATGGTTGCTATCTTCATCTCCCGAGATAAAATCTTTTGCTTTCGGACAGGATTTCTATATATTCATATTCTTTCTTACTATATATTCGTATTCTTTCTTTCTTTCTATATATTCGTATTCTTTCTTTCTTTCTTTCTATATATTCATATTCTTTCATTGTTTCTATATATTCGTATTCTTTCTTTCTTTCTACATATTCGTGTTCTTTCTTTCTTTCTACATATTCGTATTCTTTATTTCTTTCTATATATTCGTATTCTTTCTTTCTTTCTATATATTCGTATTCTTTCTTACTTTTTACATATTCGTATTCTTTCCCTTACTGCTTTGATCGCCTTTTTCGTACGAACACTACGTTGACGGCCACATCTTTTTCTATCACAAACCGAGGCATTTTAATTGTACTTATCAATACCCTGTACACAAATATTTGACTAATACCAAGCGTATGGAGGATTTTAAAAATTGCATTTGTCACCATACCTACTTTATGTAATGCAATCACAGCGATTCGGTTCTCTTTATCACCCCACTCCATTTTAACTGCGTTACTGCAGTGCACTGCGTTTTTCTATTTTAAAAATAGGAAAACGCATCGAACAATCATATAAAATGACAGATTCCAAATTCAATAGTAATATTTTGTTTCTTTTTCATTATAACAGTATATATGGCCAGACGAAGTATATTATTTTTACCATTTTTTAAAGTGTTAATCTTAACTTAAGAAATTGAAAAACATATTTTTAGAAAGCGTATAAAAACGCAGCGGGATTCAAACCCGCGCCTCTTGGAAACAACTTGTTCTAGGAAACTTGGACGGTTTCCAAAAAATATGTATATGTATGATATGTTTTTCGAAGTATATTGTATTTCTACAATTTTTTTGTTGTCAATAGGAAACTGATAAGCTACGCGATGAAGATCTCTACAAGTTTCTAACTGAGATAAAAAGGCCGAGCTCCGCGCCTAAGAAACTTAAATGTATTCCGGGCACTTTTAAAATAGAGGTGTCGCCGTGTCCCGATGATATCAAGAACGGGCTGACTCCAGAATTGGCGAAACTAGCGCCTTACAGCGGTAAGCCGTTTTTGTTTACTTAAATGTATCGGAGCGGGTAAAGTAAGTGTAAAACAATTTCATGGTTGTATTGTAACCAGAGCAGGAAACTATTTATTTTATTTTGAGTTGTATCACAACACCGTATTGCGTTACAACTCAAAACCAAATTTTGTTTGGTAATTTTTTCTTTCACAAATCATCAGATCACTGCATGTCATATGGGTGGTTATTTTGGTATTCAACAGTACGTACTAGTTCAAATACTAAATTCACGGAAACCCAGAGTCCAAGTGGAACAGCGTTAATCTGACTCTAAAACCACTGTTGAGCCGTAGCGGCCAGGGGTTGGTCCTCACTCCTCTAGATCTGCGCGACTTTAAAGCCACTCAGTCGCGCGAAGTGTGTTAACTCAGGCCGGCTACGGCTGGACTGTCATCGTCTGTCAGTAGAGGCAGTTAATTTGAAAATATCAAATATGAAAAAGTTCCGTCAGTATGTGTGGTCGTGTCCCTGCAGCGGAGGAGAAGGTGCGGCCGTGCAAGGAGGTGCTGTGGTTCCCGCAGTGCGCGCCGGCCCTTCCGCACGCGCACTACCGCAACCTGCTGTACGTGTGCGCGCGCGACATCAACCTCGCCGCCTTCGCCGCGCGCAACGTCTCCGCCAGGAACATCACGGTCTCTCTCTCTCTCTCTCTCTACTTCTATCTTTTTCTCTCACTCACACAGACAGTGCCTAACCGTGTATTATGATTTTAGGTTTCTTCATATAATACATATTCTACTTTTATATACAAGTACAATATATATATATATATATAAATACTTTATACCACGACTGTATACAATAAGATGGAATAATCTGACAAAATAAAAAGAAATCAAAATGTTCTTGTATCTAAATTGAGAAGATCTAGAAATTAATAGGGATTAAAATCTACTACCACTGGGTTTTATTTTACTCAAAAAACGTTATACTTATTGCATTTCTCAATTCTTATTAAACAAAAGAGTTTTAAACACCGTTTAACATTAAAACTCCGTTTTTTTTTATTTTTCTTAGTAGTTTTTTAAATACAGTATATATATATAGTGTTAATCGCACACTTAGGAAATTGAAAAATAAGTCATAGAACGGTTTTCAGGAACCGCGGGTTCAAATACCGTTGCGTTCAAATTTTTATACGTTTTCTAAATATGTCTTTTTCAAGTTCTACTATTTATCAATTTATTTTATTTCACAGGTACGAATTCAATTAATGTCCGGTGAAGAGCAGTCGGCTGCGTTGCCCGCTATTTTCGGGCGAAGTTCCTGTCCGGAGTTCAGTACTGAAGCTTACACTACTGTGTTATATCACAATAAGTAAGAAATAATAAGAATTATTTTATTTACATATTAAGTATTATTTAATTTTTATTAAATGTCACACATTTAAAACATGAATGTAACTGAATTTTTACTTGTGTCACCTTAGAACAGTCTTAAAATTTGCTGCTTCAAGTTGTGCAATATTTTAATTAATATTGATAATTTTATTTTATTTAAGACAACAAAGGGTCTCCCTTTAGTGAACACTTTAAAATAAAAAATATTTTTAATGAGCCCATTGGTTGTAGGTTAAGTTCTGTAGTCGGGGAAATGCTTATGTTTTGTAAATATAAACATTTTCCAGATTTGTATTTGAATTATTTTCTTTTTTTGGCTCCGCAAAGACAATTATACCATTTATTTATATATCACTTATTGTATTCTCTATCGGCCAACCTTGTCATGTGGGACTTAAAGATGTAGGTGCTCAAAGGCCAAGGGTATAATTTTTATAATTATAAAAAAAAAAAGTCTATATGAAAATACATATTTAAACGCACACACACCTGAACAGTGTGCGGCGTGGAGTGCCAACGCAAAAATATCACTTCGCCCATCTATCTTTAGAACGCCGTCGCTCTACGACGAGATCAAGATGAAGCTGCCGGCAGACCTCGGAGACCAGCACCACTTGCTCTTCACCATCCTCCATGTGGCCTGCCAAAGGAAGCCGGTCGCGCCCGAGATGGAGAAGAGCGTGGAGACTGTGCTCGGATACTCGGTTATTATTTTTCTTTTAAATATTAGGTGGAGACAGCTTAGTATTGAATCACTATATTCTCCAATTTTCGGCAATATACTTTTAATATAATAGTACCACCATTGGGCATCAAATTTGCACAGAACGTATTTGCTTTCTTTTATTATATATAGTCATAATATGTATTCAAAGCGTTTCATTAGCAAACGATTATTTACGAGATCAACTTTCAGATTTATCTTCAGTTTTTTTCTGATACTTGTCGTAAGATACGTCGTCACACATACATGTTGAGATTTTTCATAACGTCTGACGTCACGCCTATCCACAGTGGCTCCCCCTGTGCCGCAACGGCAAACTGACATGCGGCGAGTTCAGCCTGCCGGCGATGCAAGAGGAGCCTCCGCCCAACTACTCGTACATCTTCCCCGACGTGCTTCTGCCTGGGACGAGATGGATAGACAACCACAAGCCCGTGCTCAATATTGCGCTCGATGCCCACACGACTGTGCATCCGCAGGCAAGTGCTCTTTCTGATATGGTCTTTTTTGTTCGCGTCGCGAGACTATAGGGAAATCGTTGCCGGCAATTTCGGTTTCCGGTTTCCTAAGTCGTACAATTTGAGTGAGTTCTTCATATTGATAGTGAGTGGGTATTTTCTAGGCAAGCGTGTATCGTATGGTAGACCACATAATTGCCTAACATCTGGCTCGGTGTGGTCAAAATATATACGAGTATATATATATAAATACTTTTATCATGTACATGATAAAAGTAATATTTTTTTATCTACTACTAAAAAGGTTTCACGTTTTTTCCCCACATAGCGGGGTAGCCAAAGAGAACCTTTAGAATTCGAGATATTGTGTTTTTAAGGAACTCAATGGCGGACAAATTAAATATAATCAATTTAAATATAAGGAATCGTATCCACCTATTGGGTTATCAGTCAGACGCTGTAACACTACACCACTATGGTCCCTTTTTACTTACTTAACTGAAGTCTATAGTCTATTGAATTATATGTTTTTAATATTCTCTTTCATTAGTCTTTATATGAAGAAAAATTTTTTAAATGTACTAGTTATTTTATTACACTTTTTAAAGTGTTATTCACACACTTTGAAGCAATTGAAGAACATTTTTAGTAAACGGCTGAAAATTTAAACGAAAAAAACATAAATAACAGTTTATTTTTTTTAAATATTTAATAAATAGCATTCTCTCTTGCCAAACGATTGTTCGTAAAATAACCTTTGGGTACCAAAAATTTGTACAAAACAAATAAGTTGTAATAAGCGTATAAGAATTTCGACGCAGTCGGACGTAGAGCGCTTGGACGGTTTCCACAATACGCGAGTTCGAATCCCGCTGCGTTTAAATTTTAAAGTGTTATTCCCATACTAAAGAAATTGAAAAAGACATATTTAGAAAACGTATAAAAATTTTAACGCAGCGGGATTTCAATCCGCGCCTTGAATCCGCAACTTGAACTTGAACGGTGTTCTAGATATATCTTTAACAATTATAATGTTATCAGGACGGCTACATAGAGAGGTTCGCGATGGCGTGCGAGGCGGTGCAGGAGGGGAACATACCGCCTCGTATCGGCCTCGCTAATATGGAGGCCGAGCTGCGTGCCAGGTCAGTGCTTCTGCGTTTTCTCAATCACTTTGTCTCCGACTTCGGAACGGGAATTGAACCCACAACGGTATCTCTTGTCCGTCACAGCATAGCGGAGCTGCCCGCGGCCGGCGTGGAGGCGCTGGCGCGCTACCTGCCCGTGGTGGCGGACAAGCTGCTGCAGCTGCTGGTGGCGCCGCCCTCGCTGGCGGGCCTCGCGCTCAACATCGCGCAGGACGTGTTCACGTGCCTCGCGCAGCTCTTCACGGACGTCACGGTGGGTGGTCACTTGTAATCTCCAGAAGCCAGGGCCAAATGGACCCTTTTATCTGTGCATTGTCCTTCCAGAACATGAACGAGGGCGCCACCTGCGACGCGCACGGCCGCAGCAGCCTCATCACCACCTACATCCAGTACCAGTGCCACATCCCGCGGCCCTCGCTCTCCGACAGGGACATCGGCCTGCCTTTGCCACCGTCTGGTGAGTATTGTCACGAAATGACGGATGTGAGAATGATTTTAATATAATCGTTCTCAGTAGCGGAATTCGTACTCACAACCGAAGCTTTATCATTTTTTTAAATTCTACATATCATTAAATAACTAAATGACTTATATGAAGTTGGATTTCTTTTATGATAATTGTAAACTTTGTAAACTAATTAATTTGGTTCTGGGTTCAAATTCCCACTCAGAGGAAACTATAATATTTAAATTGCTTTCATTTCACCGCTCTAGTACCGAAAACAAAGTGGCGGCATTGAGTTCTGCCACTCCACACGCAACGTTTTAATTTCGTTCAGAGAGTGGAGAAGCTGTATTCTATTATTTTTTCTTTTCTGTTTTTATATTTAATGTTTAAACCCGGGGTCTTACCCACCAAATTGAATACAATATGATTATGGCTATATATTGTTTTTGTTAGCAACCTCTCGCTCAATTTTTGTTAAGATTGATTAATATTTTTTTTTAATAAGTCAAGGTATTATAAAAATAATATTCTATCCTTATACAAAATAATAATATATGTGTGTAATAGTTGAGTCTTTCTAGTATTATATAAGTTTCATATTATGTTGGCATCCAGTTCTGACGGATGGCTCTTGTAAGATCTTACACGAGGAATTGGCTCTCCAGTGGGTGGTGGCCAGCGGTGCTACGAGGGACCTCGCCATGCAGAATTCATGGTACCACAAAATATATTATTAAATAAAAATTGCTTTTATTTTAAACAAACTATTATTTGAAACAAAGCTTTACTTTTTAGATTTTGTTTTCAATTGTCTATTGAGACGATATTTAAATTTATTATTAAATAGAGTGTTCTTTATGAAAATGTTTATTATTAAAAAAAACTTGTTCCTCTGTAACCAGGGCCCTGTTCGAGCTGATGACCAAGTCCATGGTGGAGTACCTGTACTGGAGCGGCGCGCACGAGGCGTCCCGCAAGGCGCGCTTCCCCGACCAGTTCACGGACGACCTCAGCACGCTGGTCAACAACGTCACTGCCGAGATTATATCCAAGTTAGTGATTCATTTCTTTTATTTTAGCGGAAATAGAGATGAAGCACTCTGGACAAATGAGTGGTGCCGCTTCTTTTCCAATGACAGTGTTGAATATATATATATTCGTTATGCTGGTTGTCAGCTTCACGCTTTTTAACTCATACCAGAAGTAGTCAGAGAGAACCTAATGTCGAGACACTCCTTTTTCTATTTTTTATCATAGCTCAACATCGCGTCACCTTTGTCTTAGGTACAAGAACTGTGAAATTAAAATAATTTAAATATAATAACTCCTTCGAGTGGAAATCAAACCTACAACCAATCGCGTTTACAGCCAAGCGCTGTCCCCCTGAGTTACGGTGGCCGAATGCTACTTACTGCTGGTCGTCCTGGCAAAGAAATCAACTTAATACTACAAAAATACATATTGGATTGTTATAGAATAGCGATACTTGTGCACATTTCGTAGCAAATAGGGAAGCAAGACGATGGTGAAAGTAGCGTTTATAAACAAGTTAATAAATCCCTCAATCGTGAAACAGTGCTTGTACAAGAATATATTTAAACACATTACTCTTCTAGTGTTTTTTTTCTGTTATTGTAAACAAAACATTGCTACCGCATTGCAGATACGGCAAGAACAGTCGTCTAACGCAAAGCCTCAACAATAGCCTCGCGTTCTTCCTGTTGGAGCTGCTCAGCGTGGGCGACCGAGGGTACGCGCTGGCGCTGGTGCGCGGCTACCACAAGCAGATGTGCGCCAAGATTGCCTCCCTGCCGGACGCCGTGCCGCTGGTGCACTACAAGGTGCGACACGTGGCGTCTCATTGGCTGCTGGGCGTTTTCGGAAAGCCTACTGTAGCCTGTAGTAATCATCTTTCTCTTTAATAAGGGGCTTTTTTACAATGGTAAAAACTACAAAGTTTTCCACAAGCAGCTGTCGTTCCTGCGCATCATCTGCTCGCACGAGCACTACGTGTCGCTGTGCCTGCCCGCCGCGAGCGGGGGCGGCGGCGCGGGGGCGGAGGCCGCGTCGGGGGCGGCGTCCCCGGCACCCTCGTCGCGCTCGGCGGGCTCCGAGGACGGGCGGCGCAAGGCCGTGTCGCTGTCGGGGGAGTACCGCTCGCGGCACTACCTGGCGGGCCTGCTGCTGGCGGACCTCACCGCGGCCTTGGAACTGCAGTAAGTCCCGTCCGTTTGCTTCGGCCTCCGCGCTTGGCACCTGAGCCTGGAACGACCGTCCCTGCGCAGGAGCCCGCTGCTGCAGTGCGCGGCGGTGAACGCCGTGCTGTCGCTGCTGTCGGCGCACGACGCGGACCCTCGGCTGGCACCGGCGGCCTGCAAGGCGCGCGTGGCGGCGCTGTACCTGCCGCTGCTGGGCGTGCTCATGGACGCGCAGCCGCAGCTGCACCGCGGGTTCGACGCCGGGAAAGGTACGAGGAAGGACACTTCTCCGTCCGCATCATTTCTTTTTATATATAAATACACTTGCATATCAAAACAGATGGATGCAATTAAAAAAGACGTTAAACAAAATTTATAGATTAGTATAGTATATTATATGAGGTGCGCTAATATATTTTTTTTTTATTTGAAACATTCGGAATCAGCTTGTCATTATCCCTATTTATATCATATATATTTTTAGTATACACGTTAAAGTCAAGAGTTACAGTTCCAATATCACAAAATAAATATGTATACTCGTATTTGAAATATATATATTTCTTGGAGACCAGAATATGTTAGATTGATATTATCTTCTTAGTAAATGCAGCTTCACGTCTTTTCTCGAAGCTTTTTTTTAGTAACGCAAAGAAAGAAAATTTATTTATTTATCTTGTCTTTATTGATATATGAAATTCAAAAGACACATTTAGAAAACGTATAAAAATTTGAACGCAGCAGGATTTGAATCCGCTCCTCTTGAAAACCGTTTCATCGCTCTGACCTCCATGCGTTGTACAGCTGTCCAGCTGTCCTGCGTCGAAATTCTTATACGCTTTATTAGAACTTATATTTGTTGTTAGCATCTCTGTAGAGAGATTTTTACAATTTTCTGCTAGCCAAAGATTATTTCTTTTAATTTATTACTACGTATAAAAAAATTAAACGTATAAAAAAAAATTTATACGTTATCTAAATGTGTCTTTTTCAATTTCCTTAGTGTGCGGATAACACTTTAAAAAAAATGTTAAAAAAATATGGAATGGAATGGAAATCTATAATGATATTTGTTGGTTCACAAATAATTTAATTGTTGGAATTACGTAATAAAGTTACTTAGAATTTGCATACAAGCTTATATAAATATATAACAACAAGCCACCCGCTCGTGGCTTCGCTTGCGTCCTTTTTCGTTTTAGGCTGCCTTTTCTTACAATAATGAAACTCCTGGAAAGGCTACAAGAATGTAAGTAAAAAGTAGTAGTTTTCACCCTGATACCCTGAAGTATCTCTATATCAATTTTATCACAATCCGTCCAGCGGTTTGGCCGTGATGACGGCACAGACAGACAGAGTTACTTTCGCATTTATAATATTAATATAGCATGGATGCATACATTGTGTCCGACACTCCAATCTCCATTATCTTGTTTTTTTTTACAGAAATATTACAACTAGACGGTGACATGAATCAATTCGGCTATATGTACGCACCGTCATCGCCTGAAGACTTCAAACAGGTCAGTGCTATTATTATCTCTGCTTGGAGAATGTGTTAAAAGTTCCTTATAAGTGACTGAAATATTCTGGTGTCCGAGCAGAACGGCCGCCCGCCGTTCAACAGCGAGACGAGTCGCAACCTGCTGATGTGCCTGGTGTGGGTGCTGCGCTGGGCGGAGCGCGGGGCTCTGGCGGCGGCCGTGGCGGAGCTGCCCCCCGCGCGCCTGCACTGCTTGCTGGCGCTCATTGACCTGTGCTTCAAGTGTCAGGAGTACAAGGTAACCTTGATTGACTTTTGTTTTTGTGTGTGCTGTGTGTTTATGTATATCTATTATTCTTAATAAATAAATAAATAACAGATCTCCTTTAACAGATCCATCTGTCTGTGTAAGAAGATGTCGCAACCCTGGTTTGGCCTGCTTCTTGTACTTCGATATAATTATATATTATCATAGCGTTAAATGTAAATCACGCTATTTTTTAATTTTAGAAAACTATAGTTAATACAAATAAATATATATATGTTTTCAAATTATTCCTATTTCTTCACTGTACTTAAACTAAAGTAGAACACTATGGGTCTAAATTGAGTTGAATATAGAAAACGGAATGTTTTACTTCTAGATTCTCTCTGATATTAGACTATTATAATACGTATATGAATGTGTGAAACTTAAAAACAATGTAGGTTTTTTTATGTAGAAATTTTATTTTGATATAGAAAAAGCGTACATGGCAGGTGACAGTGTGTAACGTATAAATGTAAAATGATAATGGTGACACGACGCTTTGAACGCGTATGTACTTGGTCTGTTTGTAAATTGAATAAAATATGATGAATATTTATATATATATATTTTTTTTCTAAAAATTATGTGTTTTTGTTTTGTACCAGGGACGTAAGGAGATATTGAAATGCGCGCAACAGAACGTGCGCAAGACCACCGACATCAAGGCCAAGTTAGAGGACGTAATCCTCGGACAGGGATCAGCTCGGTCCGACCTCATTATGCGACGCAAAGGTCAGTGACTCGTCCACAGTTCACGCTTGATTGTCCAAATATTGAAATTCCTTTGTCACAAGGGGGCTCCTCTGACCGTGACCTCCGCAGGCGGCAGCAGCACCCGCGGCGCCCGCGAGCGCTGGCGCAAGGAGTGGCTGCGGCCGGGCGCGCGCCCCCGCCCCGCCTCCCCCGCGCGCGCCTGCCCCGCGCTGGCCGCCGCGCTCGCCGCGGAGGTGGCGCTCACGCTGCTGCACGCGCTCGAGCTCGTCGTGCAGGTGCGTGCGCGTGTTCCTCGTTCGAATGCCCCGCCCCGTGCGTGCGTGCGTCCTAGTGCAGTGTCCAATGGCAATTGCAGGCGTGCAGCGGCCTGGAGTGGGGGCAGTCGGCGTGCAGCGGCGCGCTGGGCGTGCTGCTGCGCGCCCTGCAGCGCAACCAGAGCGCCGTCGTGCTGCAGCAGATGTTCGCGTCGGTCCGCTCGCTCATACTGAAGGTTGGTATCGAGTGCTTGTGCATAGAGGGTAATGGCGCGGTCAAACTGGTGTAGTGCGACGGCGATTGATTACATTTTAATTATTTTCTCCGCTCTGGTGACAACATAAAGCGTGACGTTGAGTTCGACCACTTAGTACGCAATGTCTCGGATCCGGGCGGCAAGTGAGGAATGGAGAGTTTTGACACTTACGCTCTCTGACGTGACATGACGTGACGTGAAAGCGGGAAAATTAAATAAAAAAAGAACAAAAAATGGTATTTTGTTCTTACAGTTTTTAAGTTGGTAAAATTTTGTTTAATAAAATTAAATTATTAATAAAGGTAAAATATTGATAAAATACCAAGTTTTAATGATTCGTTAAGAGACAATGTCAGTTTATTTTAGTATTGTTTTTTGTTATTGAATTGTATTTAAATTATTTAAGAAACTTAAACTTCGTATATATTTTTTTATTAATTTCACTTATTCAATATTTTCTCAATATAAATAAAATGGTCTACTGAAATATCCACGCGATAAGTCGTGGACTCGACACCCACTCGGGGGAACGATAGCTGGTACTAGGTTCTCTTGACTGCCTTCCAGCTGGGGTGGTCGTGGTGCTCGGAGGAGGCGGGGCCGGGCACGTGCCGCGTGCTGCTGCGGCACTGCGCAGCGCTGAGCGCCGCCACGCGCGCGCACGCCGCCGCCGCGCTCTACGCGCTCATGCGCCACCACTACCATCTGGGCAACGTTCGTGTTCCACACATTTCTCATCATTTATCACTATATTTTTATTATGTCACAGTATTTTGTCCGTCTGTCCTTTTAAAATTATCTTTGTATCTCTCGCTTAGCTGTGTAGTGCCTGAAGGATGCTGCAGAGAACTTCACAAGTTTTATGTTTTGTTTTTACGTAATGTCCAGTGGATTTGGTAGTTTTACTTTTTAGAGAGCATACAAAATTATATTTAGTACTTAGACTCAAGGTCACAAATTTGGTCCTTCTAGAGCCTCTAAGATAAATATGTTACAGTATTGCCATAACGTTTTCAATTGATTCATTGTACACATTTTGTCCTTTCTCTTTGCATATATAGGCAATTTGGTAGTGCATATAATCTGTTGTCTAGTTATTTTCATATCCAATAACTGACGATTTCATGAATGAAATGGTCGCATTCAATAAAATTACTAATTTTAATCATATTGTATTGTGGACCAAATTACCAAATAGCCACGACATGTGTATATAAAGCCAATTGAAATTTATTTACAGAATTTCAGCCGAGTGAAAATGCAAGTGACGATGTCGCTGTCGTCGCTGGTGGGCACCTCCACCACCTTCAGCGAGGAGTCGCTGCGGCGCGCGCTCAAGACCGTGCTCTTGTACGCGGAGCACGACCAGGACCTGCAAGACACTAACTTCCCTGAGCAAGTAAGTTTTTAGTGGTTCGTTCGAACGCCTTTCTTCATAGTTAGTTAGTACTGCACTCTTGGAAGACTGCTCGTGGTTGATGACCATGCATTTTCACCTTGTAGCGTCTTCAGGTCTTCAGCGTCTTTTATGTTTGTATATACGTATACAAATATATCTTAATTGCGCACAAAAAAAGCAAGCAATGTAGGAAATAATCATAACGAGCAAGAATGCGCTTGACTAATCGCTTAAAGCGATCTTTTCGAGGTAGCCTTTGAATGTTTGAGTTATATAAAATGACAGTAGACGTTGCGTAAAATTGTATACATATTTACATTTTTTTTCTTCTTGTCTTACAATGTAGTCAGAGAGAACCTAGTGTCAAGACACTCAGTTTCCGCCTGATATCGAGTCATTACGGTATTTAGTATTGGAACTCAATGCCGCAATTTATCTTACTAAGCGCAGGTTCGAGTCCCGCTACGTCAAAAATGTTATATGTTTCTGAATATTTTTCTTTCCTTAGTGTTTGTTTGAGAGTGATACTTTCTAAAGTATCAAAGTTTTTTTATAATATTTGTAGTATAGATATATTTTATCAAATTGTTATGTTTAAAATAACAAAATTAAAATAAATATAAAAAATCAAACAAAAAAAACAACAATGTTTATCTTGCCACACCAGGTGAAAGATCTGGTGTTCAATCTGCACATGATACTGAGTGACACGGTGAAGATGAAGGAGTTCCAAGAGGACCCGGAGATGCTGTTGGACCTGATGCATCGCATCGCGCGCGGGTACCAGCACAGCCCCGACCTGAGGCTCACCTGGCTCAGTAACATGGCGCAGAAGCATATGGAGGTAGACTGAAGAAAACTATATATATTTTTAGTATTTCATTTATTTAAATTATATAATAAATATTATCGACACGACCAAGTGACTTGGCATGACATGGCATACACGTTGCTAAGGCAACGCGTTGTATACGCTTCAACAGGGCATTTAGTTTTTAATTATTGAGCTATAAATTATTTCTGGCAAAATTTTGTATAGTATCAGTGTTTATTTGATCTGTATAGCAAATAATATAGTTGCACTTAGTACTGTTGTCTGTTTAGACTGAAAAAAGACAATAACTTGAAGGCCATATGAGTCTATTTAATAACGCCTTAGCCCTGACCAAATATACTATAACCTGTTTAGAAACGAAACGATAAAATCGACCGTATCGATGCTCGGGACAGGCCCTTTTTTAAAGATGTAGCGACCCATCTCGGCTTAATAATCCAAGTCGTCGTCAGCGCTCCAACCACGTGGAGGCGGGCATGTGCCTGGCGCACGGCGCGGCGCTCGCGGCCGAGCAGCTGCGCGCGCGCGGCCGAGGGGCGGCGCTGCTCGCGCGCGTCACGCACAACGCGCTGGAGGAGAGCGCGCCCGACCCCCTGCCGCACCACCTCACCGCGCACGAGCTGCAGGTAGATTGCTTTCTTTCCAGATCCCTTTGAAAATATTTAAAGCTATCCATCTCTCTTTCTATCTAAAAAAATAAATCTTTAAATAAACCCAGGCTCTTCTGGAACACGCCGCCGGCGAGCTGATGACCGCCGGCATGTACGAGGCCGTCAACGAAGTGTACAAGGTTCTCATCCCCATCGCTGAGGAGAACCGGGATTATAAGAAACTTGCTAACATACACGGGTTCGTATTTATTTACTTGTAATGACATTCATTTTTTAGTAAATATATATAAAATACAAGCAGCGCGAATAGAAACTCTGACTGCTAAGCCACAGGCTGAACATTTGACTACACAGAAACGCTTGAACGCTTGAACGAAGTTCAACTTATTTTTGTTGTCAGCATCTCTGTAGAGAAATTTTTACAAATTTCTGCTACACAAAGATTATTTCTATTTACAACCGTTTGGCAAGGGAGAATGTCATGAACGAATGAATAAGAGTATGGCGGTATTTATTAAATATTTGAACACTTTGAAAGTGTCGTCGCCGTCTGCTTCACTTGGTAATTGGCACATTTGTCAATAGGAAGCTGAACGAGGCCTTCGCGCGCATAGAGCAGCTGCACGGCAAGCGCGTGTTCGGGTCCTACTTCCGCGTGTCCTTCTTCGGCGCGCGCTTCGGCGACCTGGACGGGGAGGAGTTCGTGTACAAGGAGCACGCGCTCACCAAACTGCCCGAGATATTCAGCCGATTGGAGGTTCGTGTGACCATCTCACTTGATGAAAATATTAATGCTTAAAAAATATTTTTATATTTCTTTTCTTGTCTAGGTCAAAGTAAAATGTTTTATTTTCATCTAATATACATTGTTTAAAAAATTTATAAAATATTTAAAACTGTGGACATCTGAATGTAAATACGATTGTTTGTGGGTTCAAAAATGAATATATTTAAAATATTTTAATTCGTCCGCTTTGGTGCATAAGAGAAGTTCCGCCACTCAACACGCAATGTCTAGATTTTGTGAGGTATCATGTAGCATAGATTATTTTTTGACTATAGGTTCTCTCTGACGACCCTGCTATGCGGGAATAGCTGTTTAGAAATGACTATATATAATAGACTTGTCCGTGAACAAACTGACGTGACTGACTGGTCGCAGAACTTCTACGGGCAGCGCTTCGGCGCGGACAACGTGGTGATAATAAAGGACTCCAACGTGGTGGACGTCAGCGCGCTGGACCCCGAGAAGGCCTACATACAGATCACGTACGTGGAGCCCTACTTCGAGCCGCACGAGCTGCGCACGCGCATCACGCACTACGAGAGGAACTACAATATTAGTATGTGTGTTGGACTACCGCTGACTGCGGATTGTGTGCGATTGGTTGGGAGTTCGAATCCCGCTTCGAATGGTTGTTTTTTAAATGTATTCATTTCTGCGCTCTGGTAGCTAAGACGAATCCAGGAGTGCTATGTGAATAAGCGTGAAGTGGATTTTTTTATGTGTTTAGTTTTAGACAGCACAATTGAAACTCACAAAAGATATGATTTATTCTTAATTTCACATATTAATCTTATTAATATAAATAAAAATAAAGTTTATAACAACTTTACACCTGTAAAGATGAGACTCAACATTTAATGTTATTAATTATTATTTTGCAATAATTTTCGAATGTCGATACCAAAATGGCAATTACTGTGGTTGGATTTTTTCTCAATAGAAGTTTTCCTCTGACAGATTTTCAAGATTACATTTTGAAATGAAACTATTATTAACCGAACTAATCGCGTATAATATTTTTATTCGAAAACACATTTTAGAAGCCGACGTTTCGAAAACTTTATAGAAGTCACAGGTTCACTGTCTAGCTGTGACCACGGACTACTGTAAAGTGATATTATAATTCAAGAGTACTAAGTTTCGATACGTCCGAAAGGTTCGGAAAATTATGGCCGAATACGAAGCTGTAGCCGAAATTACAATTTTAGACTGAAACTGGCCCCGAAACAGAAACCGAACTTTTGGTCGGTCATTTTTATTAATCATATTATTGTAAGAAGTACATTTATTATAACAAAATAATTGTTTTGTTTTATTGTAAAAGCAGATAGAACGTTACAGACAAACTAGGCCCATCGTCAATTTACCGTCAATTTATTTATTTATCTAATTTTTGTCAGTCTTTAGTTGTTGTTATGACATTTTCGTTAGACGTGTTAAGAAGTCGGTAAGATGAGGCAATAAATGGTAAAAGCCATAATGTGCAATGTGCGTGCAGAGCGGTTCATGTACGCGACGCCCTTCACGCTGGCGGGACGCGCGCACGGAGAGCTGGGGGAGCAGTGCAAGCGCAAGACGCTGCTCACCACCGCGCACCACTTCCCCTACGTCAAGACGCGCATACAGGTACGCACACACACACACACACACACACACACACACACACACACACACACATAGCCGAGTAGTCAGGCAGCCTAGTGCCAAGACTGGCACCACTGACTGTAAATTGGCAGTGAATTCAATTCTTAACTAGAAGGAGTGGCTATACATAAATGCTTTTCGTTTCTATGCCTTAGTAAGATAAAACGCGGCGTTGAGTTGCGCCATTTTAACCGCAATGTCTCCAATTTGGGCGGGAAATAGAGATGAGAGTGGCTTGCGGTAGTAAAAATTCAATATACACTGTTCCAGGTAGTGCAAAGGACGCAGATCATCTTGACGCCCATCGAGGTGGCCATAGAAGATATACAAAAAAAGGTAACATACCAGCATTACAGTTTCCTTAATTACTTCTAAATATGAAAAATACATATTTAGAAAACGTATAAAAATTTGAACGCAGCGTGATTTGAACCCGCGCCTCTTGAAAACCGTTCAAGCGCTCTGACCACTAAGCCATACGTTCTATATCCAGCTACACTGAAATTCTTATAAGTTGTAATAAGCGTATAAGAATATCACGCGCCTTTGTGTGCGAATAACACTTTAAAAAATGTTAAAGAAATACTTCTAAATATTCTGACATGTATTTTTTTTACATTTCTAGAGTCTTCTCGAGAGAGTTTAATTTATTATATAAAAAAAACCGGTTTAAGAGAACTTTTAAAAATTGGAACGTTCGTAGCGGGATTCAAAGCCGCGCCTCGTGGAAGCCGTCTAAGGCGTGTAGGCGTCGGGTGGAGTTACGCTGGCCTTTCATTTCTATATGTTTTATTTAAACGTACTTTATATCGTACATTAATGAACAACACTTTAAACAAAAAAATGTGTTGCATTTATATAACATTTTAAATGCACTGTTTAAGGAAAAAATATTTTATATACGCTCTGCCGTCAGATCAATGAGCTAGCAGCGGCAACCAGTCAGGAACCCCCGGATCCCAAGATCCTGCAAATGGTGCTCCAAGGCTGCATCGGTACCACTGTCAACCAGGGTCCCTTGGAACTCGCCCAGGTATGGAAATTGTTAAAAGATTCATATGAGAAAGAATATATAATACTTATTTTAGCGTTATATAAGTTAACCATGTAGCCAGTAATAAAGGCCATCGTGACAGCGTCTGATTGTAAGCGTGAGGGTTGTGGGTTCGATTTCCGTCGGTTGCAGTGTTCCTATTTAAAGTATTTTCATTTTGTATGCTTTGGTGAGACGAACAAAACAAAATGTTTACATACGTTTTTGTATATTTTTTCACCAGGTTTTCCTAGCCCCGGTGGTGGAAGGCACTCAGCCCCCCACGAGACTCGCCAACAAGCTGAGGCTGGCGTTCAAGGACTTTTCGAAAAAGTAACTCACAACTCACTCCAGCATTATTTATTTTAATAATATGTAATTTACG
Source organism: Podotricha telesiphe (assembly GCA_038994665.1). Classification (NCBI taxonomy): domain Eukaryota; kingdom Metazoa; phylum Arthropoda; class Insecta; order Lepidoptera; family Nymphalidae; genus Podotricha; species Podotricha telesiphe. The sequence goes on from JAOYRR010000042.1 coordinate 69,202, forward strand.
TCGTGTGATGTCTAAAACAACATTTTCACAGGTTCCAATCCATTCAAACGGGGATACGTTTTTATAGGTTTATGTCGTGGCCATATCGTATAATTGGCATCGTGAAATGGTCACATTTCTGGAAATGGCCGATAGTCGATCTCTGTCTATAGTTTTACGACAATCAACTGACCGCTCGGCTAATTCGTGATATTTTATAAAATGGTCAATTCCCCAATACGATCACGACGTGCATATTGGCATTAAATATTATATTTAGGACCAGATGCCTCCTGTCGGGCGGACAGACGGCGAGTGGTGTGTCAAAATCTGTATATAAATTAATATGAATCAAAAAAAACTTTGTACCCCCACCTTTTGAGAAAATTGCGCGGACGCAGGAGTGTGGAATTTGGCACAGATATTATTTATATAGAGACTAATAAGAGCAGGATGCTAATATATATTTTTTTTTAAATAATGCATAAAAAAAAATTCCATAATAATATAAATCACACACGTGTACACAGACGTGGTTGAAGGTGACACACGCGTTGCCAGGGCAACCCATTGTTTACGCATCAACGGGACAACTAGTGTTACTAGTAACATATGTTTGTATTGTGATTGGATCTTTTCAAAAGCCGACTAAATAGATGAATATGGTGTGCTAATGGTAAAAAATGTATAAATATTTTTTTTTTTACGTTTTTTAAAGTGTTAATCGCACACTTAGGAAATTGAAATTAGGAAATCGATTCAAGAGGCGCGGGTTCAAATCGCGTTCTGCGTTCAAATTTTTATACGTTTTCTAAATATGTCTTAATTTATCTATAAACAATTGCTCAGCTCGTGCCAATTTTGGCATTTACTTTTTGTATTTTTATAAATGTTAATCTAATATATATTAAATGAATACCTATCTTTGTGATCGAACAGCAAGCTGTCAAGATTTATTTTTTATAGAAGTTTTTTTTGCACTCGGTACATATGTAACATATGGATTATGAGTCTGACACAAAATAAAGTCAATGTATTAGTTATATTCTGTGTATTTAATTAACTCGCATCATATATAACTAAGTAACTAACTGAAAAAAGTTGTTTTTCTATTAATCGTTTACTATTATTTACTATTATTTACTATTATTAATTTGTATGCCTAAGTCGGTGGGCCTTAAGACATATAGTGTCCGTGTGTGCAGATGTCACGACGCGCTGAGGAAGAACAAGAACCTCATTAGCAGCGAGCAGCGCGAGTACCAGCGCGAGCTGGAGCGCAACTTCGCGCGCTTCACGGAGCGCCTCGCGCCCCTCACCCTCGCGGCGCCCTCGCACGCGCAGCACCTCGCGTCTGTACCGCTGTTACCGTTACCGTAACGCACTGGCTCTTGCAAGGGAAAGCGTGGCGTTGAGTTTCGACGTTCGATGTTTCGAATTAAATATAAGAGTTTCTCAATTGACACTACGTTTTCTTTGACTGATTAAAGTTAAACCTGTTGAATTATGCATTCGATAGCGCAGTGGGACAGCGGCCGGCTGCACTCGCTGGTGGTTGTGGGTTCGATTCCCATTCGGGGAAATTGTTATATTGGAATTGTTGTCATTTGTCCACGCTGGCAAGACAAAGCCCGGCGTCGAGTTGCGCCTCAAAACGGAGTGTCTTGGCACTATGCTGTCTGTGTAAAAGCGACATTACTGTGAGGTGTTATTTTCTCGTCTTCTTCACCACACGAGATTATATCAAAAATTAATATTTAAAATTATTACACGTGATTGCTTTTTTTAATTTTTCATATTATATTTTTTATTTATTACAGAAATGGTTTGAGTAAAGGAGATTACAAATACCAAGCTTAGGGCGCTACAAGAATCGCAATCGCACGCGAGAAGAATGAGAACGACCCTATTGCATATATAGTAACGTCATATAACAACGCGGTTGGTAGTCGGTTCAATCCAAACGCTGAAGAAATGATTATATTACTTATTACCATTTCCTCAATCTGGAAAGACCGCCGATTAGCACTTAACGTCTATTATAAAGGTGTATTCTAAAGGTGAATAAATTAAAAAAAAAACAATTTAAATTACATATTACAACAATTTCTCTATATTATTCTAATTTCTTAATTTTTAGAAATAATTTGAGTATTTGAAATTCAATTGGTTTTTGTTTTGTATTAAATCAAAGACTTTATTTGTACTCGCACAAAAATATTTGTTTTTATGTCAAAATTTTGATGTTATTATGTCCATTTTGTATGTATTTTTGTAAGATTATCAGCGGTACGTCCCATTTTATTTTTGTGTTATTATACCATTCAATTATATATATTTGTTTGCGACTTGCAAAAATATCAAATTTTGTGAAATGGCTTCGACTATCAAGTCTTGGACACCCCTGATATATAATATAATAGACTCTTGCTTAATATCGACACGACGGATATAATATTATTATAAAGGTATTGCTCTCTTTTTTTTTTAAATTAACATCTATTTTTAATATTTCACTTAAAATTAGCTAACACATATACATGTTTCTATTAACACTAGTTTGATTTTACAATTTAAACAAAGAAAGTTATCGGTACTTTACCGGTTAATGTAATTTAAAAACTAATTGATGTCCCCGAGTGTAATAGTTAGTGATATATGATGCACTTTTCATCCATGTCAAGTGTGTATGTTAATTTAATAACTGATTTCTAGACGGAATCGAACCTAGTACTACTGTGTGATATTTGAATATGTATGATTTGTAGCAATTATTTAAATTGTACAGTTTAAAAACACATACAGAATTTTAAAGGTTTACTATAAAATAAATAGCTATACTAATGATAATATTGATAAATTTTAAGTAATAATAAATGACGTCATAAGTTACCAGCGCTATATTAAAGTTTTTGTACTGCATTGCACTATTCATTTATAATTGTTAACATATTCATATATTTTAAACTCTCTTTCTCTCCGTCTACACAGCTATGCTATAAAGATAGAAGCTCAAAATTCTTTCAGAAATAAAAAGGTACAAATTTTCATTTCATTTCAGTCATTTTGTTAATAACTGAAGATGTAAGTATTTGTGTATGTTTGTATTGTATATTGTGATATCCATATTTATAGTTTATATTTTTCCTATGCATTCTATTTCAATTCGAAATTTGTATTTGAATTACTTGTCTTATTAATAAAGTGTGTTTACTTTAAAAATATATATATTTTTTATTGAACTAAATGTCTTGTTTATTAATTAATTTAAAACACGTTACTGCGAAGTCTTAATATTTTGTGAATAAAATATGTTTTAATAGTCAATGCCACGATAATGAGTGTATCTTGACACTAGGCTCTCTTTGCCTACCCAGGACAGTAACATATACATAGCAATTAGGCTAAACAAAATTATTATTTCTATAAATGATTATTAAAAATATGACTGTTAGTCATACATTTATTTTCAGTAAAATCAGTTTTATTATATGTTTTTGCATTCTTATGAAAAAAACTAATGGATACACCTATTCCTGTAAAGCAGTGTAGTCTTTAGAATTTAATCGAAATCTTGATGAAGTATTCAAATGTTATGCTAATTGTTTCTTTTTTTTTTTATATAGCATACCAATTTTAATATTTGATGGTAGCCGATATAGATGTGTGCAGATATGTCACAAAAGGCGAATTTTGTTAAATTGAGTTTTAAGTCTAATATCCAAAACGTCATTTGTTATAATACTAATTTATGCGGTTAAATTATGCGGTCGAATTTTACTCAAGCTAGATATTTTAATATTCCATACTCTAAGCTATTTTTGTTCCTCAATACTGCAATACTAATTTCCGACTGCACAAAACACAGCACAGCTTATTTCGTTTTGTCTTTTACCTTTTAAACCTTTCTTGGACGTCTACAAATATTTTAAAACAAACATTAGCAAAATTGACCTGACTCTTCTCGAGTTTTAGCAAGACTAACAAACGTTATTTCATTTTAATATATATAGATACGCCGTATAGAACTTAGTGGCTATCCGCTCTCCATCTATTCAAAGACAGATGAAACCAGCTTGTCTTACAAGACTAGAGAAATCCGAGCAAAAATTATATATAATGTCATGTACAAGTTCCACATGGGAGGAAATGGGTGCAGTATACGGGAATAAACAGACAGTAATTAATGACCTGAAAACTAAGCAAATTTCTGAATTTGCCAAATCTGCCAATAGCCGTAAATTAAAAATAAAATTAAAGAACCCAAAAAATCATTTTAAGTATATAGCAATATCTTATACGATAAAACCGAAACGAAACTGAAAAAATCATAACTGTTGTGTAATATTCATACATTAATGATGTATATTTTAACCGTTCATGAAATCCTAAATTTATGTATAACCAGCGACCCGCTCGCTGCTTCTACCATTTGGTTTTTTCGCACAAATTTACAATGTATTTAGTCGTAACTGTTTTATTTATGAACTGTTTGAAATGAAATAAACACAATGTTAAAGGAAGCTTACCACATCATTATAGTGATTTTATTTGACAGACAAATAGAAAAGAAAACAAAAACATTTTCTGGCTTTTGTTATATTGATAAATGCCCTTTACAATTTTTTTTTATATATCTCCGATGTACAGACGGTCAGTTACATTTTTATTAAATGCATAAATATAGGTGCATATGAATATAACATTTATCAATATAAAATACTAAACACATATTTACAATAACTTATTATAATTACTCTCAAATTACTTAATAGGGAAAAAATTAAAAATAAAAGCCTTAAATTATAAACACAATATATTCAGCTTATAGTACAGTTACAATTGTAATTACACATTGACATTCACGTCTTCGAATCCCCAACCATATTTAGGAGTTGTTATAAAATTAAAGTTTCTTAATAACTACTTATGCTACAATTATATATAAAAATAAATGCCTTCATTCAATTTTACTTATACTTAGTATACGGTATTTACATTGAAACATACAGAAAATATAATAGCATTGTTTATTTATTAAGGTTCAAACTGATTACTTATAGCTAAGACGGGGCAATATTCATTAACTTAGCTAGCAGTAATATGCAGTTGATACTTTAAAGTCTATCAAGTCATAGCTAGTACAAATATTAACAAGTTGTCAATTTTCTTCCCATATAATTTCCAAAGGGCATCAAACCGGACCGGGTTTGATATACTCATTACAGACTGACACAGCACAAGTGACACAACTAAACCTATGATTTTCGTAGGAATGTGTTTATTACAAATCTTACAAAACCGCCAACAAAATTGGAACAAAACAAACACAAATTATAAAAAAATATATATTAAAATTATTTAATACAACAAACCTATTTCCATTCAAGAGAACTCAATATTGTAATACAAGCTGCGGGCAGTCAGAGGATTAAAAGAAGCCAAAAAAAAAACAAAGCCACAATTGTCACCCTGACAACTCGGAAGTCGATAACATTTGTATGATATAACAACTCCAATACTTAAGAAACGACACAGCCATCGTATGTGTGACGGTATCTCCGCGAAATGGCCACTTGGCGATAGTCCGAGATGACTTAAGAAATGGAACAGCGCCACGTTTGAGTCGTCGCAGCGGCGAGTTCACTCGGACTCGGCCGGAGTGTGCCACGTCAGCCGCTCCTCGTAGAACGCGATCACCTGAAACAATTCAAATTGTCTTATATATTTATTATATTACAACATGTTTCAAATATAAACAAACTAAGCTGTGCCCGCGGCGTCGCCTGCCTGCGTGGAATGCGGACCGCACGAAAACAGCTTCGAAAATAATGTAATATTTTTAAATTAAAATTTTCAACACATAAGTAGTGATTGTAAGCTATCAAAGGCTTATTCTTTTTTTGTAGTATTTTTGTAGATTTATAACTCTCTAGTAAAAGACATATTTAGAAAAGGTTTTCAAGAGGCGCGGGTTCAAATCCCGCTGCGTTCAAATTGTTATACGTTTTCTAAATGTCTTTAAAAAATGTTAAAGAAATATAAACTCTCTAGTACACATTACTTTTTTTTGTATATCTGCTGGTTTAAACAGCGCACGAAGCTCATGAAGCTCCCATCAGGCAAGGACTTTTACTATGCATGTTGTGTTTATCAAAGCCTTTCTAAAGAATTGCACTAACTATATTTAAGTAAAAACCGTACAACAATCTGTTCAGTACATTTTGAGAAAATCTATCACATACAGACAGACAGCTCTTGAGGACTTTGTTTTATATTATGTACAGTTAAATAATGTAACTTCTTAGTAATTAAGACATACTCGTACACAAGTATATATTTTATTACAGACTAGTTCTTTTAAATGCGTTGTAAATTTAGTAGGAGTTTAGTTTAATAATGCCTATACTTTTTTCTTATTTAGATAAAAACACAAATAATGACCATGATAAGTGGCGGTACCTGACTAATGACAATAATTTAAATATAAGCATTTCAACGAGAGGGGACCGAACCTACAACCACTATAAACGCGTGCAGTCAGAGGATACCTCAAAATGATAAATCAAATTCATAATCATTCATAATGATTAATGAATTAGAGACCATCATAGTGCAGGAGCACAGCATCTGACCACAAACGCGATTGGTTGTGGGTTCAATTACACTCGGTGGTACTATCATAATTAAATTATTTTCACTTTGGTGAACAAGACAAGGCGCGGCGCGGAGCTCTGCAACTCACCAATCAATGTCTCGAATTAAAAAAAATTCAAAAATGTTAAATACATAAACCTCAACAACTGTATCTAACAATATATTAAAATTAATAGCTCACCTGCTGTGGGCACTTTACATTGGCAACTTTAGCTGGAACTAGCTCTGCTTCATCAGAGTCCGCCCATTTGACCAGGAACATCAATTCTCCCGTTGCATCCGATGCTCCTATGAACAATATAGAATATGTAATGCGGCAACAATATTCTTGAATATTTTAGAAAATATGATCAATTTGATAATCAAATAATAAAAATTGTATATTGTAGTGCTAGAAAAAGCCCATTGTCATTTCAAAAAAGCATTATATTTCAACAAAAGATACGGACATCTCTGTAGTGTGTTAACTGTAATAACAAGTTAAGGTTTTCTTTGAAATTATGCATTAAATTAGAAGATTATATTATTGTTATAAATAATAATTAGGTAAGCCGAAAGTGTTATTATTTCATGAGCTTATTATCAATAAAATTCAAAATATGTCATATTCTCAAAATGTGGTGTCCGGTGTTTAGCAATATCTTTTGCTTATTTAACTTAAGATGTTGCATGTTATCCATTCAATATTTTTCACATGCAGCACAATCAACAAACAACAGACAGAAAGTGACAATAGAAGAGAAATAAATAATAATTTGAAAATATTTTCATTAATAACCCAGGCTTTGAATATTAATGAAACATTAATAATTTTATCAACTGACTAGCAGAATTTTTGCTAGAAATTATAACCACTAGCATAGCACCAAAGTTTAAATTCTAACCAGTTACCTCAGTAGATGAGAAGCAATCTTTTTCCATTACACAATCATTTTTAATAATTATGATCAAACACAATATTACAACTGACCCTTTGGAAAAATACTTACATTACTTATTGTATAAACCTCTACAAATTTAAAAAATGTGCACTCTATTGTAACCTTATAAAAGAACCTGTGTAATATAATGCTATGTTACTTCACCTTTTAATATTTAATTTACTAATTCTATATTGATTTTGAAATAATTATTGTTTTGGGTTTCCAAAAGTTATTATTTAAATTGAGCACATTTTACATATTTTCATGCCTATAACAAGCTTTTAATGTTGCTTATAATCCGGTTCTTATTTATTAACTAGAATAGAAGAGATGAATAGAAAAGAAGAAGAAAAAATATAATAATATGTTTAAATAGTGGCATTTAAGCAGAGAGAGAGTGCAGTGTAAGTATTTATGAAATAATAATTTTATGTATATTATGATAAAGGCATATTACTTTTTAATACATGTAATCAAGCAGGGTCAAACTCTATCAAAATATATAAAAGAATAAACTATGTACATTTTATAAACATGTAAAATGTTACCTATTATTTTCTCTGCTTTAAGTCCCTTATCAAAACCTGATTTTGACTTTTCATCTTTCTTTTCTTTTTTGGACTCTTTAATTTCTTCTATAGATGACACACTCGTCCCTCTGCCTTTGTGACTAGTCGTGCTTGCATCATCACCGGAGTCCCGGCTGCGTTTCTTTGGCCTTTCAGACTCTGACTTTTTTGCCTTTGCCTGAAAAAGAATATATATACATTACATTACTTCAGTAAACACATCAGAAACCTAAAAATGTTTATATAATTCATACCTCTTTTTCTTTTCTTTTATCTTCAAATGTTTTTATCAATTCTTCACAATCTAAATTTTCTTCTGGCTCCCATGTGCTGTCTTCTTCTTTATACCCTTTCCATTTTAATAGGTATTGTACCTATACAATGAAAATACACTGTCTAATTTTTATATGTATCTTGTATACATGATATTAGACTATAGGTAGTTTAAACTCATATTGATACTCAAATTATGTGAAATATTGGATAATAAAAACCGTTATACCTCATGAAATAATCTAAAGCCGGCATGATATCAAAACATTTTAAAAATATGAATATTGACATAATAAAATACTATTAGTTATTGTGATTACTAAGGGATTTTTTAAATATTAAGAAAAGGCCATACATTTCAGTATAATTCTCATTTTTGATATTTGAATAAGCAGCATTTTAACAAACCTTTCCTTTGACTGTTCTTTTGTTAAGCACTTTTTCTACAACATACTCCTCTTCGCTTGAACCCTCACTGGTCTCAGTTTTTTTATCTTTACCCATTTTTATAGTTTAAATATGTACAATACGCACCACAAATAAAATAACCTTCGACGCGCTGCTGAACGAAATTTTAGAAACAAAATCCCAAAATGGCGGGGTCTGCGCAAGACGCAAGCCACAGCTTATAAATATTAAAATCAATTAAAAAGTAAATTTAAAAATTTCATGAGTAATGAGTAAATAACAATCATATATCTAACATTTATACTTTAAATATACATAGATTTTAATAATTTAATAATATTATTATAAGAATTATTTGTTCGTATCATTTGAACGAAACTATAATTAAATAAAAACATAGTCTTGATATTATATTATAATTATGGTAACATTATAATATCAAGATAGACAACATGATAAAAATTATATTCAATTAATTGTTAACAGAAAAATAAATATTAAAGTTCTGATTGAATATTACAAACCTTTTATTTAAGCAATATTGAAAAAATATATATACTTATATACAAAACATATTTACAATTTACTTAATTGAGCTATGCTCTTTTACGTTATAGTAATAAGATACTAACTTCACTATACTTAGATATTCTCGAATACTCAATTGACTTGAGTTGTCAAAACATTACTCGGCCGCAATTCCCCTCAGTTTCAGTCTGTTGACTGACTGATTAAGACTCTTGATATCGTGTGATGCACAGTGAAATTTAACTGCTGTTACAAGTGATTTGTATACGAAGCCGTATATTTTCGAATACTATCGCGTATTTCGGATGAAGCAACTAACAAAAACAGATAACGAGCCTAATTGTTAAGTGGACTGATCGAAAGTTTTATTAAGATTAAATACTGAGACTGCAAGATAACAAGTTTTTGTGTCGATCTGAGTGGTTTCGAATTGACTTTGACGTCACTAGAAACAGCCAATCGGTAATCAGTTGGCGCCAAATATTATGTAGTAGAGCGTGTTTATGATTACAAAACATCAAACAACTGTTGCTGAAATCCAAAGTTGAATGGGGAACACGTGAGCGCGTATCGGAATTATGCTATTGAAATGTACTGCCGACGGGAGACGCATCAAAGTCAACGGAGCCCCGATCGCCCAGACCAATGTGGCTAGAGGTATGTACAATAAATCTGCAAATAACTAAAATTACTCGTATTGCGTTCTATAAAAATAATATATATATAATGTACAAATGCTGCTATCTGGACAGGAAAAGTAGATATAGTATCTATATTATCTTTATTTATTTAATTATAACAACAGTAATAGAATAAACAAGTCGCAATGCGCAAAGAATATTTCATTAGCTCAAGAAACTATTTTAAACGGCTATTTCATAATTTTACAACAATATTCTTATGTATATATATATAATATTAAGATAGATTATAATTAAACATTGATATAGCTTCTGCGTATAATATAAGTATTCAAAAGATTAAAACAATATTCTAATTATAAAGTACCATTAAGATATTAGATATGTGTGTTAATTACTTTAAGGTTCTCTGTTTTTGTATACATTTAATTAAATTGTAAGTAAATGGCTATTAACTACAAGACCGAGGGTCTATTATTATACTAAAATACATTAATAAAAAAATACTTTTATAATGCTAATACTTGAATAAAGTTTACTCACTAAAAAATTTTTACTTATTTATAAAAAAAAGTCTTGACACATTTCCCGCATTTTGAGGTGCCGTATACATCTATACCTAGAAACTAGCTAACTCTATTATACATTTTGCGTTCAAATAAAAAAAATTGGATGCTGAATGGCGGTAACCAATGCCACACGGTCTAACCAAACTTGAATTAATTGTAAAGAAAATTTTTCTTTTAAATATGCTTTACATACACAGCCATATTTGAATAACGCCGAATCTATAAATATTGATTACAGATTCATTTAAAATAGACTTAAATAATAGGACATGCTTAACATAATTCTTAGGTGATTTACAATTCACTGATAAGAAGATTGTACGATAACGATAACTTTCTAACTTCTTATCGTGACGCATATGTTAATGTAAAAAAAACCCCAAATTGTCTAAGTTATATAGAATCATTATTGAAACTGAAATTCAGTCTACCATTTCTATTTCTTTTCTATATTTGTCAAGTACAACACTAAAAATCTATGTACAACACTATTATTTATTTTATAAAAAATCTACGTATATTGCTACGTATATAGATAATTATATGATGTTAACCAAACTGCATACATTGTAAAATGACTTGCAAATTTTTTTTTACTTGTTTATTTACGTCACATTAAACCAAGGTAGCTTTAAAAAACGTCCTTGACTTGTTATTAATATGAAGGAGAAAAAAAGCGAAAAACATATTCATGATCTCCGGTTTTTGAGATATATGTATGTATGTATGTACATACATACATTTAAAACGAAAGCGTTTTGAGGTCGCGTAAAAGTCAAATACAAAATCGCTTGAATATGAAAGCACATTATAATACATGGTATAATAGACTCGACGTCGATTTCAAGTTATATTAAGCTATAGAAATATTATTATTTTACTTGGCAACCCCAACTGTAAAAAAACTAACCTAACCTATTTATTTCAAAAGTATAATTGTGGTTTTATTTATTAACCATATAACAAACAAGAACAGTTTACCAAACAGAACCCAAGATTCCCCAAAATTGATAACGGAGAATGGTGTGTTTTATAAAAAAAAAATCAAAATTTATACAGTACAGTAAATGTAAACGCTTATATACTTTCAAATGTAAATTAAAATATAGCTTTTTTAAAAGTTATCAAGCCAGACGTACTTTATAGTAGGCATAAAATGTTTTCCATTGGGAGGCTAGTTGCCTTGGAAACAGGAATTCGCTTTGAGATTTAAGCTTCCACCAAGGTTACTCGCTCTTTCTTTATATTGTGTACTATTTTTTCAAAGTGATTAAATTTAAAAGATGAAGCGTGCAAAAAGTAAATATAAACTACGGTGGTGAGTTCCGCCAACATGTACTGTCTTAATGTGGGACGATAACTGAAGAACGGAGTGTCTTGACACTTGGTTTTCTCTGACTAAGCTGCTATACGGAAAATATAAAAAAAATGTGTATTTTTTTAACATTTTTTTATAAAGTGTTAATCGCACACTTTTAGGAAATTGAAAAATACATATTTAGAAAACGTATAAAAAATAAGCCATGCGTTCGTCTAGACTACTAGAACGCATGGCTTAGCGGTCAGAGCGCTTGAACGGTTTTCAAGAGGCGCGGGTTTAAATCCCGCTGCGTTCAAATTTTTATACGTTTTCTAAATATGTATTTTGCAAAATGTGTATTTTTTACCCATCTTTAGAATTTTGGTTTTAAGTTCCTGTCCTCATTTAATAAATTTTTGCATTTTAGTGCTGAGAAACTGTAGTTTTGTTCCACCAGGATAGGTATACTGATATTTTCTTTAACTAATAAATCATAGTGAGGTTAGGTTCATCAGTGATTGTATACAGTTGGCCCCTCTTCAATTGCACCACGAGGATGCTATTATAAGAATAGATTGTAATAACAATCAAAAACATTTTTAAACTTGAATTTGTGATAGAAAATAATACTCTACAATCATACATATATCTTTAGTATAATACAATAATATATGGTAACAAATTGAAATGAGGCTTTCTATGCCAACGCATATAGTATATGATAATAAGGTAATTAAATGCTGACAGTTTTACGATTTCATATTTTAAAAGAAAGTTTTCAATTTAATAAAAGAATGTACTGCCATTACAACTAGTTTTGTATAAAGCGGAGGTCATGTTAAAATGGTCAAAATTAAATTTAAAGGCGTAAGCAGAATTAAATAATTAAATGAGTCTTGGTCCAGTAGGACAGCGTGTAAATGCGATTGTTGTGAGTTCAATACCCAGTCTGGGGAATAATTATACTTAAATTTAATTTAGCGGGATTCGAACCCGAGTTCTGGGAAACGTCCAAGCGTGCGTTGCGTTCAAATCTTTATACGTTTTCTAAAAATGTGTTTCAATTTCCTAAGTGAGTGAATAACACTTTAAAAATGTTAAAAAACTAATAATACTTAAATTTAGCACAATGCTAAAAGCTAGAAAAGGATATCAGAACTTTGCTCAGTTCCACATCAGTAAGAGCAACAAACAGACTAATTATAAATTAAGTGATAGCCGCGTTTGTATGTGAAAATATCCGATGGCTTGTTTATTTGTACAATTTATATCGGTCAATATTATTGTACTTAGATCAAAGGAGCCACAGTTTCGGCTCGCGGCGTCCAGTTCGTTAGCGACATGGACTCGGCCTAACTACCAAATGCTAAGCTAACACCGTAAAATATAATGCACAGTACGTTTACTGGAATATCTAAATATTTTCATTTATTTATTAATAGAGATAGTTTTATATTAATCACTATAAAATCTTAAATTATTTAATTTCTACTTCAATGATATTGGTTTCAATACCGTATTACGAGAGTAAGTTGCAGCTGTGTTCTCGTAAAACCAACAACTTTCTTTCAACATCCAAAACAAAGAAATCGTGCGATTGATAGCGGCTAACCCAGTAATAGAACGATTAAGACAATAATTAAAGTTTTTATTTACATATGATACACTTTCAAATCAATTACAAATACTGTCCTAACATAATTTGTCTTCACTAAACGCATATAACCCCGCCAAATTACGCTGTAGTGGCGCATGTAGTGTTGCGTTATAGTTGAGCGAATATTCAATTCGTCGGTGTACGGCGGTGATAAGGCTGTTATCAGGCGCGCGCTATCGGGGGTCAGACAGGCAGCCGCTCTGCTTACTCCCAAGATACGGCCACGCGAGAATGAAATGACAAAGGCTGGTTAGCACCAGATGTTTACCTGTCGATATAAATCGATTATCGTTATCGATTTTGTAGAAATACTATATATTATAGATTTTGCAGCTTATCGCTTTTTCCAGCATAGCAAGATAGTCTAAGAGAACCTAGTGTCAAGACACTCTGTTTTCCACTTTCCACCCGAAATCGAGACGTTGCGTGTTGGCTGGCGGAACTCAACGCCGCGCTTTCTCTTAGATACTAGAGCGATGAAATTAAAATATTTTAAATGTCATTGCCCCTAGTGAGAATCGAACCCACAACAGTTAGACGCTGTCACTGCGCCCCAATAGCCTCTATAGTAATTAAGTAGTTATATAGTAGTCTTTTTTTTGTATAAATACTAGACTAGCCTAAATTTATATAATAAGTATGCTATCACAACAGTAGCTAAGAATCTAATTGTATTTTAATAATCGATTATTTATCGAATTCAAAATGGACAACTCACATTATCGAATTATATACCTATGATGTATTCGTTGAATAGTTTCCATAAAATAATTAATATATTACAAGTGAATTCATTTAATATTGTGAAGTTGGTTTCAAATTGAAAATAAAAATTAGGGTATTGTAATACAAATTCAATATTTTTTTTGGCAAAAAAAATTTAGCTGACTTATGGTTCTGTACAATTTGTTTATCAAATTTAAGTGTACCTAGCGCCTCACCCGGTATCGGTATCACAAGATATTTGTCAAGTACACACAATAAATTTGACAAATAGTGTGAAAACTGTCAAACAGTGATTTGTCACAGGGCTGTGACCGAATATATCTAATGATAGTCATCAATGTAAAAGTGCCTCACTATCGTGACTAATTTAAACCTTGAATGAACATAACATATTATGTAAAAAAAAATAGCACGTGCCAAAGTCTAGGATTTATGTTCCATAGATTTCAAATTGAGCTTGAGAATTTACAATAATATTAAAAATATACTTTTCATTTTAAACTTTTACGTCATAATATTTGCTTATCGATGCATATCCAATTTTTCAGTCAGTATATATAACTTTTCGCTAGGCGTATCTTTATCTAATTGAATGTATGGAAGCACTGATTAGATAATCTATTAGGGCGCCACCATTGCCAGTCGTATTTATAGAATATATTAATAAGTTTGTAATTTTTATCGTTTTATATTCGTGTTTGTGAAAGCAGTGTTAATTTTTTTGGCGTTTTATTGGCGTTCAGTTATTGATGAAAGTGTTGTGAGTAGCAGTGTGTTTGTGTTTTGCTTTGTCTTTTAGTTTATTTGTAAAATTATTAAATCCCACTGAGTTTCTTGCACCGTTTCTGCTCAGATATGAATAATTAATTATAGTGAACCGTCCGTAAATTTTCTCGTATATAAAAAAGGGTGTGTAACTTTAATTTTATGGCTAATGAGTAAATTGATATTCATAAATCATATTCAAATTCATATTATAAATAATCTTACAGTTTTTTTTTAATATATCTTGTTTCTTTTGAGAATATATTAGAATATATATAGTGGGCTTTGAACCCTCGACCATTGACCAAGTATGTGCCACAGTGGTGTCTACGCATACTAATATAGATTTGTAATAAGTATAGTTGAAAATGTACTTATTCAAATAAGTTTTCATAGTTTATTATCATACACAGTATGTTTTTATCACTTGTAATTTGCACATATGAATCGTACGGATGAAGGCTGAAGTCGTAATCAGTTCATTGTTTGTAGGCATCGGACGATTTATTTACGAACGTATAAGTTTTACTTCCTTGCCCTAGGACGATCATCAGTTTTTGTTTAATTGAAGCTCATTTTTTTTGTACTTTGAAAAGCTTCTGTAAAGTAAATAGAGAGAACCTAGTGTAGAGACGCAGCTATCCATTTATTGCTAGAAATCGAGATATAACATTTTGATTTGTGGAACTCAATGCTGCGCTTTGTCTTATTAGAAAGGGGGGAAAAAATATATGTTTATTTTTTTGTCACCTTTCCCGTTTTTTTTCGCATAGCAGTATAGCTAAAGGACCCTGTGTCAAGACTTAGAATTCGAGACATTGTATGTTGAGTGGCAGAGCTCAACGCCGCGCTTTGTATCCGCGCTCACCAGAGCGGAGAAATAATTAACATATGATCATTCATAACCAATTCGCGCCTCTTGATTAATTTATAAATTTGTCATTACGTTGAGGAGAAAATCGTCATTTTATGTTATGGGGGTGCCCATCACTTTATAGTTAGAGGATCTCACAGCGTTGTAAAGGACTTGCGACACAAGTGTATGCTTAAAATTCGCGTTAAAGACTGCCTCCGCTGTATTAGGTCCTCTTTTTAAAAAACACTTAAAAAACCTTTAAGAACTTAAAAAAAAACCATTTAAATAATGTCGCCATCGAAATAAATGCTAGAAATGAACTGACGATAGTTATAGATAGACCGATTAATATTGTTGAAAAAACGTATATATCGTTAAAAAAATACAATCAATATATCTTTTTTAATTTCCTTAGTGTGCGAATAACACTTTAAAAAATGTTGAAAAAATAAATAAATCTAATGTCTATGTCGTGGCACAGTGGACAGCGTGACTCTTAACACGTTAGGCTTCTGGTTCTATCTCCATTCGGGGCAATGATTAAATGAAGTTTTATAAATATTCTAATTTCTTCATTCTAGTACCTAAGACAAAGGGTAGCGTTGAGTTCCGCCACTAAACAAGCAATGTCCTGATTTCGAGCGGTAAGTGGCGAACGGCGTTTCTCTTGACACTAGGAGGGTATTGACTACCCTGCTATGCGGGAAAAAGCGTGTAGCTGGAAAAAAAAATATTCTAATTTATTATTTAACAAGTAATAATGGCATTTGTTGATAGAATAAATATATTTCTAAGTTGCTAATGGCTTAGAAACAACTGTTTGTCATATAGCTTAAAATAGAACATGGTTCTTGAATTTATACTCGTTAAAAGATAAATATCTATTTATAATAGTAGATTTATGTAAAAAAGCTATATCGCTATATTACGACCGGTCGTAGTGCATCTAGTTTTTTTTTTAAATATATGCAAATTTATATTTAGAGATGTTACCTAACAATAATACATTGAGTTGCGTGTAATTTTAAAATAGGACTCTAAACTAAATGAAAATTGGCTTGCTATACACGTCAACAATCAACGAAAAACCTATGAAAATAGATTCAGCATTTTTTAAAATAGACAAAAATCGAACATAATAAGATGTTTGGTTTTCTATGGACGTTTACAGTATCGAATCCAATACTATTTGAGTACATTATTAATCCGGTTAAAATTGTTTCCTTAGAGTGGCGGAACTCAACGGTGCACTTTGTCTTGCCAGAGTGAAATAATCTAAATACCCCCCGGGGGGATTCAACCGATTTTGTTTGTAGTCCAAACGCTCTCCCACTAAGCCACTATGGCCCAATAAACTATTTAAGAAAAAGATGGTATGAGGTAATGGACGATAACTTATTTCTTGTTATCGGCTTATTGTTACGATTGCATTGCTGTCGAACAACAATACAATATAATAAGGGCGTTTTTGAGTAATTAAGTTATATATATATATACACAAATATATCAAGCTTAACACATTTAAAAAAACATTTTGATTTTATTCACTGGCATAATCAAGCCTTTGCCTTATATATTTATATATATATATATATATATATATATATATATATATATATATATATATATATATATATATATATATCTCGCATTTAGGGGCGTGGATCATAGAAACGTATCAGGCAAAGGCTTATTGAATTATGCCAGTGAATAAATCAAGATTTTTTTTATAAAAATGTGTTTAGCCGCTTCACTCTTCGCTTACAACTCTACTCTCCGTTGCAGCCTTACTTAATTATTAAATCAAGGACGCCGTGAACCCACAAGCAACGCGTATAAAGTCAGGCACTGTATTAGGTAAATCATGAAAATATAGGTTAATTTTCACAATATTTCGAACTTCGAAATAATCACATTGTCGAAATAGGTGGAGTAGCATAAACAAAGGTACTAAAGAAATAAATAAAACACTGTTTTAATGCAAGTCGTGAAAGAAAGGAAACTTAATGACTTAAATGTATATACTACCTGCTTGACATATTGTAAAAAACATCAAGGCCAAAGAACACCTTCAATCTTATACATGGACAGGTTGTTACAGATCATTACGGAGCACAATTTTGTAGTGTACATATAATACACATACACATCCTGTGTGTACAATTGCCAAGATAATTTCATTTAACACACGCAATGTATCGAATTTGAGCGGGAAACTTAAGAACGAAATGTCTGGACACAGTTCTCTGCCAAATTGGATATGTAAGAAAAAGCGTGTCTGGCAGACAATTTGTCTACTAGAAGCCTGTACCTATATACTAAATTCATTGTCTTTTAGAATGACATAAATAAAGGTATTCGTCTCAGTATTGACAAGAGATTTGATTTGTTACATAATTTAAAAACTAAGAAGATATAGGCAATGTGCGCTAAATAGTTTATGCCTGTCAAAATTTATTTTGTAAAAAAAAAATATTATTATAAATTTTTATATGTTACAGCTTTATTCGATGCTTGTTATCAGTTAGGACAAAGTCAAGTCAAACGATTTCCATCAATAAGTTACATATTTAATTTTTTGAGCGGTCAATTTACCACCAGCGTACTAAATTAATGTATCAAACCCCAAAATGAAGGCCATTCTTATTTATTGTCCAAATCAGCAAGTAAACAAACCTATTTCTACACATTTCTTGAGATTAAATTTAGCAAAAGTTATTTACGTATTATATATAGTAGAGTTCTCGTTATCTAATTTCCTATAGTAATTTCGTGTAAGTGCCGAAATTATATTTAATTTGAAGTAATTAAACAATTACTATCCGCTGTCTGAAATGATGCATTGCTCCAATTTCGTTAATGATTTATTTTCAGCTAGAATGCGGACGGCACTGAAGTCTTGTGATTGATCTCTTAGGCAGTTTGTAAACACCCACCGTACATGTGGCGTCTCGCTCCGCTAGACTGAAGTCGGTGTGTGCGAGAGAGACAACCGCACGGTTAACAGCTCCACACTGAACGCGGGTCGCGATCAGCCTTGACCTTGTAGAACTGTCATATTTAGTTTTAGCGTTCGTATAGCCATTTGCAATTTTGATACTTGTCGCTCGTAAAACTATAGAACCATGTTTCTTGAACTGAGCACTTATAATGAATTTAGATTAAAACGTAGTGTTTTTTTGTTTATTTAATACTTTTATATTTTTAAAATAAATATAAATTTTATTTATTACATATATATATAGTATAATATCATCTGCATTTTATTTTATATTACAACTTTTTTCACAATCTAAGTGTATTGATTATTTAAAATTATTATGATAGCCTTGAAAACTGATATCTATGTACTCATCACCATTTTAAACATAATTTTATTAAAAAAAAAGCATAACAAAAAAGCACATAAGTCAACATGAATACGACGGCCTTGGCGAGAGTCTCACTCGAAAAGAGCGTGTTCTAGGTTACATGTTTCAGCAAAAAAAAATTATTCATATGAAAATAGTATAATACAGGGGGGACCAACATGCGGTTCGCGGACCACATGTGAATTTTTTGTAGGATTATTTGTGGCTCTCGATAACTTTACCTGAGTACCTTTTTATTTTTGTATACTTATATATAATGGGACAAGGAAACTGCAAAATCGATTGGTCGTGGGTTCTATCGCCACTCGGAAGAATATTTATATTTATTAGACAAAGCGCGGCGTTGAGTTTTGTCACTCAACACGCAATGTCTCGAATTCAGGCGGAAACTGGATAACTGAGTGTCTTCTCACTAGGTTCTCTCTGATTAGCCTGAATATATCCTAAAAAAAACGAATTAATAGAAAATTTCACCATTTTGATAAATGCCCCAATCTATTAAGAAACTTGACAACCCCATGTAATACATTTATTTATTCAGCTTGCAGATTCGTTTGTCGCGTCGTAACTTATAGTGCTACTGGTTACATCATAGCGTTTCCGACGTTATGCAATATGCGAAGCATGCAGCTATTTTGAATGAAATCTCAAAATAGATATTTGAAATGTAATAAAATATAAATTATCGTTACATATTTAACTTTTCATTGTTATTTACAATATTAAGTTGTATTTAGTTATGCCATCGTGTCAGTCTGGCTGTTAACGCGATTGGTTGTGGGTTCGATTACCACTCGAAGCAGTGATTATATTTAAAAATATTTATATTCCGCTCTGGTACCTAAGACAAAGCGCGGCTTTGAGTTACGCCACTCAGTCCGCAATGTTTCGATTTGGGGCGAAAATGTAGAATGGTGTGTTTTGACACTGGACTCTCTCTCTCTCTCTCTGATTACCGTGCTATGAGGGAAAAAATGCAATGCTAAAAAAAAATTGTTTTACAATTAATGGATAAAATGACACAAATGCTCAAAAATTCACCCAAACCGGGCATCGAACCGACAATCTCCCACTAAATATGATCAGCGTGATTCTGGAAGTGTTCAGGTCAGTTTTTAGCGCATATTTAAAATTTATAAGATTTTTTTTTTCAAATTTATCAGTTACTGTGTATAATAGATATTTATAGTTTAATATTATTAATATATTGGCCTGCGATATGAAATAACTTTTACTTTTAACCAGGTACTTTTAATACTCAGTAATACCACAGATGCCTAAAGAAATGATATCAATCATTTATAGGAAATATATCAACTGCAACCTTCTTACGGATCAATAGTCACAGAGGGCGTAAGACTTATTATATAGGTACCATCGTTTTGAACAAGCCTTTAGCTTATTTTTTTTATAATTGCCTGTTTTATTTTCTGTTTATTTTAAAAAAATTAAAGAAAATATCACCCAAATGGGATTCGAACCTACAATTTCAACGGTAGCATTTAATTCCTGGTAACCTCTTATTTATTTAAGATAGCATCTTTTTTTACTTAAAAAAATACTTGTAGTATTTTTTTTTTTAATTTATCATAATACGTAACAAAATTAAGCCACCGTGGCGCAGTGGGACAGCGTCTGACTGTAAACGCGATTGGTTCGATTACCAATATAGGAAATAATTATATTTAAAATATTTTTATTTCTCCTGGCTGGTACTTAAGACAAAGCGCGGCGTTGAGTTCCGCGACTCAAAACGACGCGATGGCCGTAAAGTGGAGAACGGAGTGTCCTGACACTAGGTTCTCGCTCACTCACCTAGGACAAGGATTTTTTTGTTGTTATCTTAAATATACAAGTAAGAAGGTGAAGGTAAGTATGAGGCGCCACTGAAACAAGTATTAAGATCACATATTTAGAAGGGCGTATAAGAATTTCGACGTAGCCGCGTGGCTCAGCGGTCAGAGCGCTTGAACGGTTTGCAAGAGGCGCGGTTTCAAATCCCGCTGCGTTCAAATTTTTATATGTCTTCTAAATATGTATTTTTCTAATTTCCTAAGTGTGTGAATAACACGTTAAAAAGTATTAAGATATCTTACTAAATATTAAACTCTAAGTACCTTTAAAAACTATACAATTCATATATAAATGGTTCCATTTATATATTTCTTTCTCGAGTAGTAATAAACTGGCCGAGATCGAGAGCCAGGATTACGACGTAATACCACTAACAACTTTTATCTGCCTGTGTTACAAGTAAACAACTTATAGCTATAGCTAAGTTCGATGACTTCTCGAGTTAGTTTAATTGATATTTGTTTTTTTTTTTACATTTTTTTATTGTAGGGCTAGGCAGAAAGATGCCTAGTGTGCCGATTTTTGATACATTATGCGTGTGCTACAGACACTGGCTTGTGAGAGCGTCTTTAGTTTTTATTATTATTTTGTTTGTTATCATCCTCCACACGCATAAATTATATGAAATATGTGAAAATTCCTAATAGCGATATGCTAAGTTTCAATTTTTTTGCACGAAATTCGTAATTTAATCGTTATTAATTATAGACGAGACCATCATGGCGCAGTGGGACTGCAAACGCGATCATGGGTTGGCGATTTGTCTGGGTAGAACAGTGACTTTAATTTTTTATTTATTGTTTATTTTTAATCAATGTAGACTAATTTTAAATAATTCACACCAAATAATACTTTCTAAGCTCCAAGTTAAACATTATGGCCATTCGAAAGTGTTACATATAAAGTTCTAATCTTGCAATTACAATTTTTTTATTCAATTAAATAATAATTTTTTTAGTTGTACGCCATTTCCTGCATATCAATGTAGTCAGAGATAGCATATTATAGCACCAGAGTTAAGAAATAAAAATAATTTTAATATATAATAATTTATTTGATTTTCGCGATTATTACACATTTTGAAATGAAACTATTTTAACCGGATTATTCGCGTATAATTTTGGTATTCGAAAATACATTTTTAGAACCGGACGTTTCGAACACTAAAGTAGTCCGTGGTCACAGGTAGACAGTGTACCTGTTAAAATAGTTTCATTTCAAAATTTTAATATAATCATTCCTCCGAATGGGAATCGAACCCACTACGCTACCAATCGCTACGACGGTATCTTATTTATTAGTATAGATAAATGTGACGTGAACGTTCAATGGTCGCTATGCTGTACTATTAGTTTTTTCGCTTTATATAACAATAAACATTAAATCAATAATGAAAAGGTGTAAAAAGTAACTCATTTAATTTGCTGCGACAATGAAACTTATTTTAAATGTAAGTTTCTTTTTTGTTTGGTACACTTTAGTTGTTTGTTAATTATGTATTTAGTAGCTAGAACATTGTTTGTGTAATGTTGTGTTGAGAATGTGTTTTTTTTTATTGCTCAAATAATTATCCTATTATATCTAATCAATTGATTCGACAAACAAAATTCGACTCTTGTTAAATAATAAACTCCAATCATCTTAAAAATGTGTATTATCCTAAAGAATTGTCTTTTATTTCATTATGGACTAATTGTTTGGTTTGTTTTACTGAAGCTCGCCTTAGGAGCTCATTGTTTTTTTTTTTTCTTTCTTGCATGCTGTATCCGTCTGTAAGTATTTGTTACACTTAGATTAGTGGATCAAATAAATGAATAAATAAATATCGGGTTTTTTGTATGTAACTTTAAAATATCTGTATCTCGATTACAGCTGTTTTACTGACATTAACTTACAAACATGTATTTTGTCACTGGAATTAAAAAACGCCAGTGAAAATACTACCGTAATAAAAGTTCAATTTGTTATACGTTTTCTAAATATGTATTTTTCAATTTCCGAAATGTGCGAATAACACTTTAAAAAATGTTAAAAAAATATTTTATAAACAGCATTCTCTCTTGCCAAACGATTGTTCGTAGAATAATCTTTGAATAGCAGAAATTTGTGAAAATCTCTCAACAGAGATGCTAACAACAAATATAAGTTGTAATAAGCGTATAAGAATTCCGACGTAGCTGGATGTAGGACGTATGGCTTAGCGGTCAGAGCGCTTGAACGGTTTTCAAGAGGCGCGTGTTCAAATCCCGCTGCGAAAAATTTTTATACGATTTCTAAATGTGTCGTTTTATATTATCTTATAGTGTGCCATACAGTACCAACCTTTTTTTTTTTTTTGCGAATATAAAAATATATTAATTCACTTTGTATTGCGTTTTCCAATTTAACTTTATTTATGAAATAAATAATGAGAAGAAAAAAGCTAATGATAACTATGAAGTTATTGTAAAATTATATTTAAAAAGAACAACTGTTGAGTTTCTCGCTGGCTATTCTTAGCAGCATAGCAGAACTGTCTTTCGAGCCGGTAGTAGCTGCCGCTAGGACTGACAAAACTGACATTTTATGTTAATTGACGATTCGATTTATTTAAATAAAGAATATTTTTTCTCTATGGTGTGGGTGCCGGGCTCACCACTTAGAGAAAAGAACATGTAGCAGTGTCCAAGACTTTGACCCGAGTGTAGGCTTTAAGAGGCGCATTGACCATGACTGACTCACACTGTCTGAGCTTCCTCTTTCTACCTAACCAAATTGAAACATAAAATAAATTCCATACTCAGCCTAAAGACTGTTACAGTGAATATTTAATACGTGTATATTATATACATTTAATAAAAATTATACTTTCCCAAAAGAGGTCGTCGTATGCGATGCGTCATGATAGTCTAAAAATGTGTATAATTTTTCATTTAAATATGATGACTTCATTGTCATAATGGGCGCACGGTATATCTTCATGACGCGTCACTTGATTGACAGTTAAAAATCTATAATAGATTAAAAACTTTTTTTTATTATAAGATATAGCCTGCAATGCCTAAGCTGTGAACAATTCACGGCATCGATGGCCCCCCAACATTTACGCCCAGTAATTTAGACAAAACAAATTATAAGGCTATTATATAACTTATAAGTGTCCGACTGTTGATTCTTAGTTGACTCAGAGAAATGGTTATATAAAAATCTCCTTTTAGTAAGACAAAGGAAGTAGAGAAAGAAGTGTGTTGTCGCTTAATTCTCTCTGACTGCTACAGGATTCGAGAAAATGATGTAACTTTTTTTTTTATAAGTGTTATTAGCACACTAAGGAAATTGAAAATGTCAAATTTAGAAAACGTATAAAAAATTTTCTTTTTTCTTTATTTTTTTTTCTAAATATGTCTTTTTCAAAACATGTAACCAGTTATATAAATGTTAATTTAATCTACTTACAACTTAAAATTTGCATAAACGAATTGCTAAGAGTTTTTCTTACGAGTTTCTCCATAATATAAAAATAGTTGAAATGTGATGAATATTTTTGTATTTCTATAAAAACGTATAGCCAATGTCTATTGCGCATTGAGTGGTCTCCTTGAACTGTTATCGTACTAGACTTCTGACTTGTAAACTTAAGATTAGTACTAATATTGTCTATATAAAATACTTATTACCAACATACACAATGGATTACCTTGAAAAGTATTTTTAATTAAAAATGTATATATATATTTAAATCAATTTAAAAGAAACGCTTGTAATTAAAAATGGCGGTTGTATGCTACGCAGCGTATTACGTGCGTGCGAACGACGCAGTTTGCGAGTCAAATAATAAATTAATTATTTCGTCTTGGACGGGTCAGTTACATCCTGGTGCTAAACCGGTCCGGCCTGGTGGTTTTTCTTGGCGAATAATCAACATTTATGTACTGAGGCCATCGTGGCTCCGTGGAACGTTAACCGGTGTACTGTAACTGCGATGGTTATAAATTCGATGAACACTCGAGGGAATTATTGTATAATAACAACGTAGCTGGACGTAGGACGCATGGCTTAGCGGTCAGAGCAATTGAACAATTTTCAAGAGGCGCAGGTTCAAATCCCGCTGCGTTAAACTTTTATATGTCTTTTTCAAATTCCTTTGTGTGCGAATAACACTTTAAAAAATGTAAAAAGAAATAATTATGGTTATATTTAAATTATTCACATTTTCCAGCTTTGTCTTACTTTAGACATAATAACAAAGCACGGCGTTTAATTCCGCCACTCAAAACTCAGTGGTTAATTCGGGAGCAAAGTCAGAAACGGAGTGGCACGACTAGGTTATGTCCTATTAAAGATATCTGAAACGTTTATATATTACACTATTATTTTAAGGCATAATTATTCGTACATTTAATTACCTACTACATTAAAAAATGTTACATTTTCTTTATGAATTTTATATTTTTGTGTTTTTAAACTTTTTTTTTATTAATTAACCTGGTGTGAATGGATATCTATTAAAATTTTAGTTCTGCGTCACGCTGTGTCGCTCTTAGCAGGGTAGGCATACTCTATAACAGCAGAAATAAAAAAAAATATACTGCATATTAAATAATTAACATCAATTAAGAAGTAACGCTTTTTCCAATCATTTATAAAGTTGGTGTCAATTGATCCTTCATATTCAAAGGGCTACTACTTATTTATTTATTTCTAATAATTGATTAGATATTAAATTATAGAAGGAAATTTAAACATGGACGTTGCTAGAAGTCGAATTGCTCTAGCCTTATAATCCATAGACTTATAAAGGAGAAAAGGCACTTTATTTCTAGGGTTTTAAAACTTTTAGTTCTATATACTTATATAGAACTACTTATGTAGACCATCTAAAAATGTTACTTCAACACAGATGTCAGTTATGTACGCCTTATCCCAATAAGAAAGGCTCGTGCTGTTGTCCATATAAATTGAGTGAGTACTCTTACTTTAATTATACACGTCTTATGGTATACGTACGTTGTATAATATTAGTATCAAAACAAACAAAATTATCTGTTACAGAAATTGTTATCACAAGATTTACTCTTTTTCGCGTTGCTTGATAAGCTTCACGTCATTTGCAGCTAGATTGCATATGTCAGTCATAATAGAATCACCAAGATACCAAATTAAGAGAGAGACCGAAGACAAAACAACCGTTGCTGGTAGATAGTCCTGCCATAGTGCCATAGTGGCAAAGAAAGGGACTATCGAGACTGTATTGGCTAGAGCTGTGGGAGGTCTTCGTATCACACAGACACGCGGACTCAATAAATATATGTAGATAAAAGGAGTCAAGACAAAAATTATAAATTCTGAAACTAAATCTTACATTTGTTTTTCAAGCTAAATATTTCTATTTATGAGAATTATAATAATTTTAATATTTAGTTAAAAATTTATTCTATTCTAATATTACAAATAGAATAGAACTGAAATAGAATAACCATTTTACGTGCTGTAAAAAGATATTTATTAATACGACTCCGTTTAGTTGGGCCTCATAACCATACTATTACTTTTTCGAACTACGGATTAATTTCGCTTGTAAAATGTAGAATCCCGTTTTTTTATCCCGTCACAATTTCGTGTCTCCAACATCATCCGACGAACCAACATTTCAAATTCTGTTTACTCCAGTAGTTTGAACGCAGCGCCTCTTGGAAACCGTCCAAGCGCTCTGACCGCTATGCCATGCGTTCTACATCCGGCTACGTCGAAATTCTTACACGCTTATTACAACTTATATTTGTTGTTAGCATCTGCAGTGAGATTTTAACAAATATATGTTTCTAAATATAGGTTTATCAATTTCCTAAGTGTGTGAGTAACACTTTAAAAAATAAGTTCTATGATTTTCCCGACTATTACACATTATGAAATGAAACTATTTTAACCGGTTTAATCGCTTATAATTTTGGTATTCGAAAATACATTTTAGAACCCGACGTTTCGAACACTTTACAGTAGTCCGTGGTCACAGGTAGACTGGTAAAATGTATTTTCGAATACCAAAATTATACGCGATTAATCCGGTTAAAATAGTTTAATTTAAAAAAATGTTAAAAACAGTTCAGTTCAGCTCAGTTCTTTAGTTATGGCGCTTAGAATATGCAAAATATAAAAATATCACAGCAGTATTTACTTGTAACACAATATAATGTGGGTATAGCAGATGTTCTAAAACCAACTACGTTATACGAAATTCAATGAGGCCTTCAACTAAAAATTGAATTGTTCACACACCTACCATTAATATTTTTTCTTTTGTCGATTTTCCTTATAAGTTAGTCTCTGTTTGGCTTTTTATTAGCGTCACCTATATCGGTCTATCAATCATTCAATCGATGTAAGAAAATATTTTATTGATTTTTGCCCAATTGAACCAATTTACTTTAAAATTTGCACACGTGTCCCGGGTCTTGACAATACAATGTTTGCATATCAGTAACCTGTTGTCTTTACCAAGATGAGTAGGATTATTAGAAAATCTATTAAAGCTATTTAGTTCTTTTTTTATAATAAACAAGTAAATAGGATATATATATAATAGTTAAAATAAATAATAAAAACTAAATAACTAATATATAAAACCTAAATAATGTTTTACCCAATTTCTCCTTCAAAATTTGAATACTTTATAATTTTACAATTGTACCCCACTAAAATATTATCTCATTACAATATTATATTGCTATCTATAACTTAAAATGAATTACAAAATATTTTCGCACACGTTATCACATTTCCGATCTTTGGCTCGGCTATCTTATCAAAGACCTTGCCATCCGTCTCCTTGTGAACGAATCAATTACGTAAACTTGTAATATACAAATTTATGACATAAAATTATAATAATGATATTTTCATGAAATTTTTTCCTTTAAATTCACGGGAACCTGATATCAAGGACACTTGGTCCTCCACCCTCCGCTTGAACTAGAGACTTTGTTTATTGAATGGCGGATCTCAACGCTGCGCTTTGAATTACCAACGCGGACAAATAAAAATAACTTAACTAATCATTCTCCCGAGTCGGAATCGAATGCACAACCAATTGCGCACCAACCAATTAAAATTAGACGCTGCACCACTGCGCCACAATACTCTCAATATCATTATTAAATTTAAGTATTCTATGACAAAAAATAATAAGCCGGTTTATATAAATATATATATATATACGACTATCTAACAATACTAATCTAAGAATTGCGTCGCGTCTATTAATTTGCATAACTAGGTCTTATCTACATACATATATCTGAAAAATATTTCTGGAATATATTAAGTGATATAATTTACACTATTGACCTTTTAATTTTTTTGTGCGTCGTGATTTTTTATTTTATACATAATATATATATACATACAAATATATATATATATATATATATATATTTACGTGTAATACAAATTAAAATTGAGTTTATATTAACTTTAGAAAATCAGTGGAAATATTTTAAATTAACATTGAAAGGTGTCGTGTTGGGTTATATATTTTTTTTTATTTATATATTCTTTATTGCACCCAATTTACATTTAAATAAAAAATGTACAAAAGGCGGGCTTAACGCTAAGAAGCATTCGCTACCAACCAACCTTGTCATGCAATGTTACTAAAGTAGATAAAAAATAGAGTTTTTAATTGTTAGTAAGAGTCCTCGTGGATGTAGTAATATAGTTACATTTTTTTAACTCCATGTGTTTCTATTGCCTTATTATAAAAAAAAAAATGTCTTACAAAACTTAATATTCTTATCAGTTATAAGAAGCTATGACAAATTTCATGCTCCTCAGTCCGCATAGTTTTCAAAAAAAGGAATCCATATATATTGTTTTACGTATTTAATTATTAATACATTAATAAGGCTGTATCTTATTTTCATACTCAATGCAGGTCATGTATAGAGGCCAATACAAGAGACTAGTGGTGCAGTAGTCGTTAATTTTAATGGTATACCCACAGATGCGGTTCTAAGCAGAAGGGCCGCATACCTAACGGACACATCGAACTTATTATAATTTTATTATGGCAGTACTTGCCTGACTGGTTGTTACACGCCATCTTTAAGTTATTTTACTACACTATTTCTTTAATGCTGACACGTCATTGATATTCATAGTATTAATTTATACCTATACAAGCTGTGCCCGCGACTTCATCCGCGTGAATTTATAAATTAAAACTATAAGCCTAAGTTATTACATCAGCTATCTGCCAGTGAAAGTCCCGTCCACATCGGTACAGCCGTTCCATAGATTAGCCGGAACAAACAGACGAAAATTAAAAAAATCCACATAACTGTTTGGTTGAAGTTCGTTGCGACAGTTAAATACCAGAAGCGATTAAAGTATCTAACTGTTATATTAATTTTTTGACTAGAATGGTTCACTATTTTGGCTTTAATGGCTTGAACATAAGATACTTACTTGATATTTTGGTCAATTCACGCAATGTCTTTATAACTTGTAGCCTATGTGTTATTCTGATGTATAAGCTATATTATTGTAAAGTTTCATTAAAATCCATACAGTAGTTTTTACGTGAAAGAGTAACAAACATCCTTACAAACTTTCGCGTTTATAATATTAGTAGGGTCCTATATCTATGCATATAATAAAAATTAAATCAGTTAAATTTTTATTATATATAATAGATGTTTACAATACTAGATATTAGATGTGATACAATTTTTTTATATTTTCAATTTTCCTCAATACATAGGTGCATTGTTTACTATGCTAAGGTCGTTGCACATCTGTGTCGCATTCGTTTCGAGCCTTGATACACGTGTCTGTCTGTATACGGCTTACTTTTCATTTACAACTACACATGTAACTTAAATATATATATTGTTGAGACCATTGTGGCGCAGTGGCACAGCCTCTGATTGTAAACGCTATTGGTTGTGGACTCGATTCTCAAATCGGGCTTGGATTATATTAAAAGAAACTACCCTACTATAATCAATATGAGAAAACGCTAATTTCAGAAACGTCTTACGTTTTGGGTTCTTTTACATTGATAAAACCCACATAAAAATATTTTTTTTCTCAGCACAAAACGAAATTTTGTTATCTGTCACTCGACATGCAATGTCTCGAATTCATATCCTGAAGATGTCTTTAGTAATTGAATCGTTAATATATTTATTTATGTAATTAATAATTTTTTTGTTACAGGTAAAAACATGGAATTCCTAAGCAGCTGGTATTTTCTTATTAATATTTATTTAAAGCTAATCTAACAGCATGCACTTTGCATTATAACACATGTACTAAAATCAGTTTATATCCAATAAATAGCTAAAAAAATTTGTGACAAAATATATGAAGATCAATTACACGAAAATATCAAGTTTATTTTTATATAATACCTATTTGAACAGCGTTCATACTACTATTCGGATTTTTAACTTGGATAGAAATCATGTATTATAACTTTATACTATATATATATATATATTTCTTTTAAAAATTATAATAACTGAATTGTTTCGATTTGTATGTGTGAGAATGATTTTATCTAAATAATTTTCACATCGCCTTTTTGGTAGGGGATCGCATGCCATGTTTTGATTTCCAGAACAGAGTTTTAAAACTAGGCTCTCTCTTACTTAATTGCTATGTGGATAAAAGGGTGAAGTTTACAAAAAACATTGTAAATCCATACTAATATTATAAATGCGAAAGTAACTCTGTTTGTGATTTCATCACGGCCGAACCGCTGTACCAATTGTAAGAAACTCCCAGTTTTTAATTTTTGTCTGTCGTATTTTCGTAAAATAAATTAACGAAAAGGTTGCCGAAAATACGAAAAACTGTAGAACACGCGGGCGAAGCCGCGAACGGGTCGCTAATAGATAAATAATTAATTTATAAAACCTCTCCAGAGTGACCAGACCAGACCAGAGAGAGACTACTAGATTAAGAGGCCACGTGTTGTTACAAGCTAGCCTTGTATTAAATCTGAACGTGTATATTTTGATAGTGTTCATCGTTTAGTCATAAATTATTATATTTATTAATTAACTTGGCGATACCGATTCAGATAATAGGTCCTTCGAAATGGACTTTGTACCGTCAAATGAGTAGTGGAAGATCTACTCTTATCTGGTTGGTTATATTTTGTTTAATTTTTTTTGTATAATGTGTGAGTTTACATGCAGCCATCTTTTAAAATATGTAGTCTAAACTAATCTTAATTTAATAATAGTCTAAAGTCAAGTATAGTGAAGAATAGGAACAAAACTTTGATAAATTTTTGTATAGAATTTATGACTTTTTTGTTTTTAAACATTTTACTAACCTAAATTGTATTTCTCTGACTCCCACAATAATCATAATCAAAGAAAAAAAAACCAAACAACTAACCTATACCCACAGTTCGGAACTTTTGCATACATAGAACACATTTTTTGTTGCATTTAGTATCATGCAAATTTTGTACATTATAAATATAATATATACCTGTGTGGGACTTTAACCCACAATCATTGTCTTCGAGACAATATCATTCTAAATAAACAAAGTAAAATGGTTACAACATATTTAATTTTAAATATAAAAAGAAACGGTTTAAAATATATTTATACTTTATCGTTATTTAAAATTTTCAAGTAAATTTTTAGTACTATGGAACTCTAAAACAGACTCTAATTTTGAAACATTAATAAACAATATTTCAACAACAATTTTTAATCGACTTCTACCCTACCCTATACTAGACGACCTAAACGAGAATAAAATACAACGGAGATAAGATTTACGTAGAGTAAAAAGACGAGGCAAGGGGTAGCGCAGTGGGACGTCTGATTGTATACGCAAGTCGTTATCGGTTCGATTCCAACTCGAAGGAATGATCATTTTTCACCCACTTCCACAGGTTGGCTGGAAGAAATCGCCTTTAGAGATAAGTCTACCGTTGCTCACTTAATTTCTGTAACGTGAATTTTATTGTTTTTTTTTTTAAGTGCAATAAAGAATATATAGTAGAGTAGTCAGAGATAATCTGGTGTCAAGACATTCCGTTCTCCATTTTTCGCCCAAATTCGAGACATTGCGTACTGAGTGGCGGACCAGACCTCAACGCAGCACATTTTCTTGGTTACCAGAGAAATTAAAATAACTTAAATATACTCATTC
Source organism: Podotricha telesiphe (assembly GCA_038994665.1). NCBI lineage: Eukaryota > Metazoa > Arthropoda > Insecta > Lepidoptera > Nymphalidae > Podotricha > Podotricha telesiphe. The sequence goes on from JAOYRR010000042.1 coordinate 101,435, forward strand.
CCCCAAGTAGGAATCGAACCTATAACCAATCGCGTTTACAGTTAGTCTGTCCTATTGCGCCACGATGGCCTCAATCGAGTCTAGTAAATACGTTATATAATTAAAAATCTTAATACCTACAATTTTTATCTGCCTCTATTATGTTGAATGAATGGCATTTAATCGATGAATACCTCCGCACTTCGAATGGCTTATTGTAATTAATGTGGTTGGAAATTGAGCGTTGGTACTGAATTATAGAGTAAAACTGTTGCTTTGATACCTTCGCACTTTCTAACATTTAGATATAATGTGAGTATTGTTTTAAAAGATACGACGACCTCCTTTGTCGAACATGGAACTAAACATATATATAAAATAAAAATATACATATAACAATAAGAAACATATATTTGGAAAATGTATAAAAATTTGAAGGCAGCAGGATTTGAACCCACACCTCTTGAAAGCCTATAGATAAAAAAGTTAAAATCATTTAAATTATAAATTTAAGCAAAGTTTGTGATTTAAGTGAGAACGTTGAGGGCGAAGTAGTCAACGCAGGCGAAGCCGCGAGCGGGTCTCTAGTATACATATAAAACTCTTTCGTAACTCACTGAGTGACTGACTGACAGACGACACGCCGTAAAAACTACTGAATTAAGAAAACTGAAAGCATGTTACTTGCTTAAGGAGTATAAGGGAGCACTAATCTTTTTTTTTAATTCTTACTTTTTATTCTTAAAATTGACACAGTAGAAATTGCGGACAACTACTAGTTTTGACATAAGAGAGAACAGAAACTTATCATTAGCTCTCTCTGTGAGGAAATAATGAATTACTAGACTTTTTTATACTTGTAAATACATTACTGTGTAAATGCATTACTGTACTGTGGGACTCACCGGGAACCAAAACCCAAAACTACCCACTAAAACCCAGCGGAAACCCTCTCCACCCCAATGAGACGTCACAGGACCGCTCGCGCATACTACTACAACACCTCCGTGGACCGGCCACTGACGCCTTCAGGGTGCTCCGGGGTTCCTTCCAGAGCACCCGCAGGCGCGATGACTTGCAGGAGGATCACCACGATCCTCCTGCAGTAGCTCCTCTAGAGCAGGAGGAGTTGGAGATCAGCATACCGCCTTCTCCTCCCCTTGGCCTTCGGCGGCGGAGCGGATTTGTATTCGCGCTGGACTCGCGCACCCGCCGCGCGGCCTTCTTCAATGCGACAACTGATTCGCAGAAGGAGGCCATCGCATCGCATCATAATGAATAGGTAGAGTAGTCTAGCAACAAGGCATTTTATTTTACATAAGAGTCGAAAACTAAAATCACACATTTTTGACACGTTTGGTTCTTTATTTTATAATATTTTAAAGCCTTTTTAAGTAAAATTATATTTTTATTTAACTTATTATAAAATTACTTACAAGTATTTTTTAATGTATGCTCAAATCGCGTTGTAAAATATAGATTGACAACTCTATATTATATACTAAATAAAGAAATGGGATAACCTTCTACGTAGACGTTACCTTGGAAGAGATTAATTTCCATGGAGATATTTTTCTTGAATACCTTAAGTGTCTGTATATTATATAAGTATATTTAATATTGTAAAATGACACCATTTTGATGTAGTGTCTGACTGTAAACTCAATTGGTTGTAGGTCATATCCCCACACGGGGGAAATAATAATATTTAAAAGACTATAGTTTGCCCGCATTAGTAAAACAAAACACGGTACTTAACGCCATACACCACTCAACACACAATACACAAATAAAGAACATATAACCTTAACTCTAGGTTAATTAATGAAAGCCAGTGAATTTGGATTTTCGAGCGAAAATTAAGATTAAAATTAATCGGTAACACAGTTTTATAGTATTTCAAATTGTTAGATTATAGAAATAAATGTACCTCTTGATTTTAACAATATTTTCTGATTCCAAAACAATATTTTCTGATCCATTACTTTTTCCAATACTTTCCACATTACTATATATAAAAACATAGTCTTTATGCTTAAAATAATTTTTATTAACATCCAAAGGCTCTACAAGTGTTTTCATTAAGTCGATAAACCAACATTCACAGTAAAGTGTCTGAATAATCGAAGCACTTTGTTGTAATTGAGACGAATGACAGGAACGCCGTGCCCACCAACCGTTTCTAGGAAATCTATCTGTTAGACTGGCGCCACACTGCAATGCCCTGTACCAGTGTTTTTATATAAAAATATATGTATATGTTTTGTTGCCAGTTTTTTTAAATTACCTTTGTCATTTCTCAATATTGTGAAAGGACATGTAAAGAAAACGTATAAAAATTCGAACGAAGCGGGACTTGAACCGTTTTTAAATATGTATTTTTCAATTTCCTAAGTGTGTGATTAACACTTTAAAAAATGTTAAAAAAAATTGTGAATGGATGTTGAATATGCATATTACTCTTTTTTCTTTATAGACAAATAATTGTCAGTGGGTTTTGTAACTTGCATTTTATATATAAATTGTAGTCAAAGTTTCGATTTTTTAAATTTAGCTACACAACATATGGGGTAGATCACTCACAAGACACATATTTATGTGATTGGCTGGAAAAAAATATATCAAATATTTTTATATTTGTTTAAAATTAAAATTATATTATATATAATATATTATTAGTATTAAAATTATATTTTTATATCTTCCTTAGTGAGAATCGTATCTACAACCATCGCGTATACAATCTACAATCACACATGTCCTGTCTACGCCACAATGGCATAAATTGTACCGCATAGAATAGAGTAGCCAGGGTTCTCCCTGGGTTCTCCCTCTTTTCTCCGTTTGCTACCATAGGTAGCAAACGGAGAAAAGAGTGTTGTTTATAGAATCAACACGTTGATTGTTAAGTGGCGCAGCTTAACACCGTTCGTTGTTTTTTAACATTTTTTTAAAGTGTTAATCGCACACTTAGGAAATTGAAAAAGACATATGTAGAGAAGGTATTAGAATTTGAACGCAGCGGGCATTTGAATCCGGGCCTCTTGAAAAAGAGAGGCGGTTCTTATACGTTTTCTAAATACCGTTCGTTGTCTTACTAAAACAGAAAAATAACAATCATTTATAGTAAAAAAAAGCTAATAACGAGGGAAGAAAGCAAATATTAAATAAAATTGTATTATTTTGTTATTTCGCCATAATTCTAACATCAATCAAGCCTCAATATTACGCATAATAAGTAAATTGCCGTCACTATCAGCCAACTAAAGTACTAATAGTATTTCCTACTAGCTCCATACATAAATGTATGAGTTGTCTGCACAGATGTAGACACGCCCTAAGACAACGTCACAACGGCTTACAAGGAATTATTCGCAATTAAATTTACGTAATATTTACTGTATCCCCCTTTTATTCAGTTCGCGTTTGAACGCCGACCGACGCGTACTTGTAAGACTATACTATACGTGCGTTTTAAAACACTGAAAATATATATTGTGGATTTAAGTGAACATAATAAAAATATACAGAAATATTGTAAGTGTATTGTTATTGAAATTGTTTTAATAACTAAATCATTTTTTTCATATTTGATTATATATTTCTGTTATACGATATGTGAAATATATGTTGCAAGTTAAAAATAACATAAAAACTGGTTATTTTATAAATTTCTTTGGTTTTTGATCGATTTTAATTGATATTTAAAAGATACCGTTATATACGTAAAGTGAACTGCAATATCCTTATTGAGTGTGATCGTGCCTTTATAACGTAAGTAGATTTCTTTTAAGTTTTTCCTACGTTTTAGACGTAATTTCAGACAAATTATATTATTTTGTAGAACCAAACTAGAAAGGCAACAGCTTGACCTTTCAGGCTAAATGTTTTAAATATAAACATTACACCAAGTCGCAAACGAACCCGTAACCATTACTTACATACCCTAAAACTGTGCCATGATGGCACAAGTATATATGTTCAAAGATCATTTATATGTTGTACCAGCCCATTATTGTACTCCTCAACATTCCATGGATTCACCCTGCTGGTGGTGGTGGATGGTGCCCACCGCGTTGCAGAAAGAGGAGCTCGGAGTAGGGCCAGGGGTTTGCGACCCAAGACCTACTTTTGGGACTAAAGTCCGCTCCACTGTCCTCTCTACCTAACCAAATTTGAAAATATACTACCAATACCGCTTCAGAAATACGTACTAGAAACGAGCTGATGACAGTTCGATAGCCGAGTACTTTAAATCTATTAAATTCTAGTATTTTATCCATTTCCATAGTTTCGAGTGTGAAACTTAAAATTCTAAAACAATTTCTGCTTCCTTTAGGGTTTTCGAGAAATCATCTCTTAGTGTATCTCAAAGAACCTAAATGCTTTAATAACTGTCAGTCGCTCAATGAGTTAAGTAAAGTTTTATATAAATTGTTTTGCTTTTTAACTTATAACGTAATTTTTAGTATATATATGAAAACTAACGTGAATCAATAAACCGGTATATAATTTACATAATGATCTAATGACGTACATACATGTACTTCGATTAAAAGAATTTAATAAAGCTTAGAAAACTGACCAAGCGTTCTAGACTGTTAATACCAAATATAGCGTTGTAATTATTCTAGGTAAAAACTAAACTTGTTCAGACTATTACTTTAGGTTTATCCCGCATAGCAGGGTAGTCAGAGAGAATAGGTTGTCCTAATGCCAAGACACTTCGTTGTCCACTTTGCGCCTTCCAGACATTCCGAATTCCAGACATTCCGTGTTGAGTAGCGCAAATCAACGTCGCGCTTTGTCTTGTACCAGTGCGAAGAATTGAGAGTAATTTCAATATAATCATCCTCTGTGTTGGGTTCGAACCTACAACCAGTCGCGGTTGCAGTGGGATAACGATCCCACTGCACCACGGTGGAATTCAATTGAATTGGAGTATTTACACACGATTGTATTTAAAAAACCTTGACGCCCTCGATATGCAAACGATATTTCAATATAAAGCAAAATCGTTTAACTTGCCCAATAAACTCTTAATTAGTAGTAGTGTACTCTCTCCTTCAAATAATCATATATACTGAAGCAACCAGTCTTTGTGCTATACTATTATCAAATCTGCGACCTTTGGTCACAATATCCTGTGCCAAACACATCTACTGAGCTACTCAGCTATACAGGTTCAGGATGCAACTCGATCGTTCGATTGTAAATTTCCAAATAAAGATTTGATTTGATTTCTTAACCATAGAATATTATTAAACGTACATGAGGGTCAAATCTCTATATCTAAGTATGATATGTAGACAACCTGTATATAAGTATTATTTCTTAGATATCAATTATCCAAATAGACTATGTGCTATGATGCATAGAGGGCACGCTTCTTAGTATTTCTGAGTATAATGAATACTTATGAGGACGATAATTTATGATGATTGAAATGATGGTGAACTTGAATGATTACTAAAAAACATATTTAGAATGCGTCGAACGCATGGCTTAGCGGTCAGAGCGCTTGAACGGTTTTCAAGAGGCGCAGGTTCAAATCCCGCTGCGTTCAAATTTTTATACGTTGTCTAAATATGTATTTTTCAATTTCCTAAGTGTGCGATTAACACTTTAAAAAAAAATGTAGAAAATATTGAATGATTACTGTTTAGATGTAAACGGTGGTTAGTGGGTACGATGTATAGCGTGAATTGTGGAAAGGTTTTCTTCTATTAAATTCACAGGATTTAGGCGCATTTAGTATGGGACGCTCCATTGAACGAAGCAGTTGAGGGTTCAAATACTACTCGGCACCCACTCCATTTTCTCACCTATATAGGGTCGGGTATTCTGATCAGTTTGCGCCAGATTTTCTCGTTTAGGGTTTGTAGGTCCTTTTGAATTGTGGACCACCATGTGGATTTTGGTCTGCCTCCCCCTCTTGGTGATCCACGTGGTTCTTTTCTCTTCTTTGCGTGTGGCCGGCAATGTTTTCATTTATAAAAAAAACATGATATATATATTTTTTTGTTTTCGATCTTTTATAAGTGCAGTATTAACGATTAACTAACGCAGAAATCGATGTATCAGGAAGGGCCTCAGTGCCTGAGACTTGCGACCTATGTGTAGGCTTAAGGGGCTTCCACTGTCCGAGCGCTCACCTAACCTAAAACCTAACCAAATATATGTATATATAGTTGAAATGTATTGGTAATGATGAATATTAATTTATTATTATATAATGCTCATAAGACCCTTAATTAATCTTTTTTAAAACAATAGGTATGTCTTTCAAATTATGTATCACTTTATCCTGTGATCAAATTTCACATAACGATTACTTTAGCATTATAAAATACACCGCATTATTTATTACAAAGTAAGTTCAAGATCGATTTACTGTTGCCTGCAATAGTGTAGACAGTTGTAGTAAATTGTTGAATCATTTAAATATGACTTAGGTATATAATATATATGGATCTAGATTATATTGCGTTCATATACAACTATAAAAATGTACGTAAGGTTTATGTAAGGTTTTTTCTCCGTCCTTAATATACCGTTCAAATCTGCGTTTTTGATGTCCACTGCTGAACGTTGTCCTCCCACAGATGAGCCAGATGTCCCGGTCCTCCGCTTTCCGCGTCCAGCCAATACCGTAACATACGATTGTGATGAAATTTTATATAGAGATATTGAGGGTCTTGGTATGAACATAGGCTAGTTTTTTTCCAGGAATTTCATTGTTTTACGAAAAGTTCGCCGAAATAACGAATCGTGGGCGAAACCTCGAGCATGTCGCTAGTCTACACTAAAAGCTACTACAGAATAACTGATAATAGCTTTATCTAAGCATATCTTATATAGAGTACGTACATAGCCTGTACATTACTGGTAGGATTAACTAAAATTCAATGACCTCATATTCGATAACACCGGGATAACCGATTTGGTGGCAAGTTTCAAGAACTGCGACGTCAAGTCCTTGACATTGTAAAAATAGGGATAATTAACCGCCAATTACATACAGTGTACACAAATCGGTCGAATCACAATGTTATTAGTATAACGTAGTACTCAACACTTATGAACGTCGTCGATACAAAACTGTTAGAATTTATTTCGTAAAACAGTTAATATTTTTCAAATATTAATAATGAAAATTAGTGTAGGTTTTGTTCTTCTATTAATCCGGTTGATGCTATACCGTACTTGGGCATAAAAAAATGTTTTATGTGCAATTTTTTAAGGTGGCCCAGTGTGACCAGCACCTGACCGGAAACGCGATTGGTGAAGGCTTCGACCCGTACTAATAGGAATTATATTTCAATATTTTTTATTTCTTCGCTCTGGTACAGACATAGTGCGTAGTTTTTATTTTAATTTATTTGTTTTATTCTATCGATCCGCCACTCAAAACGCAATGTTTCGAATTCGGACGGAAAGTGGAGAACGGGAGTTGATAAGTACATATACTTACACCCACATACATACACGCACGCACACTCAACACAGACACACGCACACACATACACACACACACGCATACACACACACACACACACACACACACAAGCAGACACATGCATATATACTTTGCCCTTATTTCATTTATATTTTCATAGGTTAATTTCCACTACTTTATGTATTGTAATCATGTAAAGATATTGAGAATATTTAATTTCTGCAAATGTATGAAGTGTTATGGAAGAGCGGGGCCTCCTGACACAAGTACTAGTATTATACTAGTAACTTACTAGGCAGGTACCCCTACTTCGTATGCAACTAAAGAAAATGTGATACTGTAATTAATATTTTTTCTCTCCGCTATGCGAAAAAAGTGTATAAATTACACATAAATAATAAAAAATTAAGCAGAAATAGTTTGTGTATAAGATATATGACATTTCTTATATCGTTTACACGTTTATTTTAGTACATACAGTTTTTATGGTCTGTGACTGATATGCTCAAGTAGTTTCGGAACCAGAATGGTTACGTTTAGAAAAACCAATGTAAACAAAGAATGTTATATTTATATTTATAAGAATGTCTTAATTTTACGAATAAGACAGGCATCATCAATATGTAACGCAGTAAATGATTTTTCTAATATGAATTTATTTTTTGAGTAATTTTGTTGTTTTTGACTTGTTTTAAAATGCCATTTTAGCGTCTTCAAGCATCAAGGAGAATCTAGTGTCAAGACGCTCCGTTCTCTACTAAAAACAATATATATGATAGTAATTAGTTAAAATTAATGTCATGCTTATTATTTTAAAATTTATAGATATTTACCCGATTTGGAAAAAGTGCGAAGTCGTCTTTCGTTTATCAGAAATAACTTTAACAATTAAAAATAATGATTAAAATATATGTATAAATTAATATAATCTCTTTGACTTCCTGCTTAATGGTACGTAAAAATAAAATAAAAGTTCTTATATTAATATATATGACAGAGCTGGTTAAAGTCTGTGTCGCGCGCTAAGTATGTACAAAGGAACTGATGGTCACTCAATGTATGTACATATTGCGGTTTAATGTATCATTATTATTTTAAGAAATTACAACATAAAATTTTCAAAGTTTAAGTTTTATGATATTCGTCCATCAAAATCTTCATTTTTAGTTCAATGAACTGTACCTAAAATAGCATTTTTATAAAAACGTATAAAAATTTGACTCTTGAAAACCGTTCAAGGTTGAACGGTTTTCAAGAGGCGCGGGTTCAAATTCCACTGCGTTCAAATTTTTATACGTTTTCTAAATATATATTTTTCAATTTCCTTAGTGTGCGAATAACACTTTAAAAAAATATTAAAAAAAAGGAACTGTACCTCTACATACGGTACGGTATGTATGATTATTTTCTTCATACCTCTCTAATAGTTAGGTAGTTAATTAGTAGGAATTGATTGTTAAGTTTTCTGTGGGCCAAAAGTAGACGTCGTTGCCTATACTTGTTACATATTAAAGACCATTGAAATGTAGATTGCGGGGTCAAACGCTGTGTGTTATAAGATTCGGGTCTAAATACAAATATAATTTATTAGGACTACTTACCCGAATGGCACTCGAACATATAAGCATCACGTCAGGTAAGGTTTTCCCAATTGCGGCAACACCAATTTTTTTTTCAAGTAAGGCTTTATTCTGTACGTTGAACCCACGACCATTGTGTTTATAGTCTGGCGCTGCGCCACGATAGCCTACATACTCGTATACTATATAAATAATTAATATGAGATTAACTTAGAGATAGTATATTCCCATAAGTTGTTAATATTACATTAATTATATAACACCTTTGCGCAATATTATGTAATTTCCTCGTATTTGTTTCTGTATTAATGAAAATGCAATTACTAGTATACTGTAGTGATCTTATAGCTTTGTTAAAGGTCACGAATTTGTTTTGTGTTTATTTATATGTAAATATATATGTATTATTTATATGTAAAAGAATTAAAGATAAATTGGCCGGCGTTGGGTTCCGCCCGCAATGTCTCGATTTCTGACGGCAAGTGAAAGAAAAAAAAGAAATAATAATTTAAAAAAAACAATATCTGTTTCGATACTCATTTTTATACATAAAACGATATTTTATCTGATGCAAGATTGATATTTAGTCGCCAAATGTAATGTATCACGAATAATTAAAAAAGAAACGTTTTAAATTTAAACAAGGTTTTACTCGTATATTATTTTAAATAACTCGAATATTTAAAATAAAATATTCAAGTTACATAGCAGCAATCGTCTTTCCAATCAATGAAACTGGCCATAATTGCCTCAAACACATAGAAGGATTCTTTAGAGCTTCCCTAGATGCAATCATTTCATTTTGTTTTTATTTACACCCCGTTTCCTATATACAGTTTGTTTAAAGATATTAATGTACTTACGAAACAAGCATTCGAATCGACTACCATCTGGCATACTATACAATATCTCAGTCGTGTATATTTCTATAAATTTTCATAGTTAATTTATAGTATTGGCTTGTATATCTTAATCGAAATTTTGTATATTTGTAAGAAACTAAGTATTCAAAAAAAATGTGGGTTTATCGACGGCTTCTATGGTTGTGTGTTCCATTCCCATACTGGAGAATTATTATATTTGAAATATTTTTATTTCTCCGCCCTGGAGACGAGACGACGTTGAGTTGCTCCTCTAAACACGCAATGACTCGGATTTGGGTGGAAAGTGAAAAAACGTAATGTCTTGACACTAGGTTTTCTCTGCCTGCAAATATATTTCAATTCTTTTCATATTTTGTCGGAAAGCGAATAAAAGTGGCTGCTATTATATAGTACTGAACAATTATAATGTAGCTAATTACTGAAATGAGTACTTAAAAAATTATTTACAATTAATATTAAGTAAGGCGGCCATTTCGTAGGTTATGTTTCATTTAACAAAAATGATATAACTTTAATTGTATTGCCATATTTACTTTGAAGTCAATTTCGAGCCAAGTTCTCATATACATATTTTCATTTGCAAAGGAGTAAATGTAACTTACTTTTTAGATTTGATTAAAAAAATAGATTGGAAGCCATCGTAGCTCATTGGGACAGTGTTCGACTGTGATCGTGATAGATTGTAATATTGATTCCCACTTGGGGGAATGTATTATTTTAAAAAAATTTAATAATATTTAATACATGTTGAGGTCTGCCACCCAATACGCAATGTGTCGAATTCGGGTGGAAAGTGGAGAAAGAGCTGTCTTACAAAATATACATATGAAAAAGCGTAAAGTTAAAAAAAATATATAAATAGTGAATTGTCCAATGAAAAATAATTTTATAATTGCTCTATATATATATTGTAATGACTATCGCTTTATTCAATACATTTAAGATAAGGGCCTAACATCTTGATAAGATGTGTCATCGTCTTTTGATTCTATCTCGATTTTCGCGAGTGGAGATGAATATATAATGAGTAAATAATGACTTTAATAGCATATTTTTATTATTTTCATAATTATAGCTATAAAATATTGTTTTAAAAATAAATTTTAAGTATTTCTTTGATTAATATCTTTCATCACTATCCTGGCGCAGTGACAGCATGTGATTGTAAACGCAGTTGTGGATTCGAGCCTCACTCGAAGGAGAACGGAATGCCTCTTTACCTAGCTTGCTACGCGGGATGAGGCGAGAAGCTGAAAAAAATAATAAAATAACTAAAAAGCAATGAGTACTTTTTAAATTAATTCCTAACAAATAAACAGACAAACAAACAAAGCCAGATGCAAATAATAGTTCTTTCCTTCGCAAAATGCCATGCTTAATAAACGTGACTGTATCGACATTTAAAAGAACACATCTATGGCTCTAGTAGCACATTTATGCGTCTGCTGTAGTAACTTTAATTGCGGTTTACGACTAAATCGCCTTGACGTATTTTTATCTAGGATAATGTATATTCTGAGATGTAATCCAATTAAAATATGTATAACTTGAATTGTGTGGTCAGTCAGTCAGTCAATATAAATATTGGTTTTAAACATTGAATAATTTTTTATATTAATTAACCATTATTTACTATGGATGACGTGTTCCTAGGAATGTGTTTATATATAAACACATTCCCACTCAACACTCGAATACAGGCGGAAAATGGAGAACGCAGTGTCTCGACGCTAAATTCTCTCTGAATATCGTGTTAAGCGGGAAAAAAAAACATAATTTCCCTAGAAATCATGTCTCTAAAAGAGTGACTTTCTGGACTAGAGCTAAGTTTATAATAAAAAATAATTGTATGAAATATAAGACTATAGCCAATTGCCTAAAAAAATATAGCTGTCGTCTAATGCTTTCAATAAATCATATATTATAATAAAATAATAAACTAGAATGTCTCATTATAATTTTTGAGTAATAACTCAACCGTATCTAATAATGTTTTGGAATATATACCTTACCTTATAGATTTATCTATCATGTATATTTTTTATATATATTATGAATTCATAACATTTTGTATTTAAATTTTATTTAAATCTCAAAATTATGGTAATACAAATTAATTAACATTCTAATTTTATTTAAATATTCACGCATATATTGTTTTAGGCACTAACCTACATCAAGCGTCGATTTCAATACCGTTTTAAGGCAACGTGCTACTTTTTTTTTAAACTTCAGCACGAGTAATGCCTAATGATTTACAATGTTTATTTTACATATATTACAAAAGTCTTTAATATTAAATTACGAAAATATATATATTTATTTGAGAAAGAAAAATACATATCGATCAGTCAACACTTAATTATTGATCCAAGAAATTAATCGACTATAAACAGTGGTTGTAATTTAAAGCGAATCGATATACAATAAGGTTATATTTAATTTGTGCGGTTTAAGTTGGTTTTTCCTGCAGACTACTATGAAGGTTAACCGGGGATGCGTGCGTCAAAGCCACCCTTTCGATCTGAGTCATTACGGATCAAGGCCGAGAGGATCTTTCCTTTCCAACACACGTTTGCTACAAGAAATTTAGTCTTAATAATTCATTTATTCACATACGGTGTTATCTATAATACATACAATATAATGGACCACAATCGAATAATTTATTCGATTATTCGATTCGATTGTTTCATATTGTCACAGATTAAATAGCACTTTTATAATTGACATATTCTGTGGTTGGATTGGTTTTTCCTAGATTATCAATGCTAATTTTATGGTATTCAGGACACTTACGTCAATGCCGTATACCATTTTATGGTATATACTACTACATAATTCTACAATTATTATAGTATACCGATATTTATGCATATATATGAAACAACCGTCTGGATAGGAAGACCTAAGTTGAGTGCCGTTACTTAACACACGATATTCCGAATTCAGGCTGAAAGTAAGAAACGGAGAGTCATGACACTAGCTTCTCTAAGCCTTCCTTGTTTTGCTCTAGTCTACTACTCTACTCTTTGGATAAAGCGTGAAGCTGACTGAAAATTTATAGTTCTCATAAATAAACAATTCAAATATATATTTTATGACATGATAACTCTAAACATACTAATGTAGTTATATATTATTTAAAACCAGCAATTTCGTACGCCTTTACATTAACTAACAAAATATATTATTAATAATTTTAAATAATATGGTATTATATAATTTTCATTAAAAACGTTTAATGCAAATGACAAAATAAAATATGATGAAACTGAAAAAAATATATATAAAAGACACATATTTTATACAATTTTTTTATATATAATTTGCCTTAAGTCGTAAGTCAGAGAGGACCTAATGTCGAGACACTTTCCGCCCGAAATCGAGACATTGCGTGTTCAACGTCACACATTCAGAGACATGAGGCAAACCGTGGCGTTAGCACTATGCGGTAAAAACATAGTTGGTATGGACTTAATTTATCAATTTCCGAGTTAAGTTAGGGCCGGCAACTAGTCTTAATGTAAATTAATTCACTGTTCATAACTTGTACACAAATAATCAAATAAATTTAAACCATAAAGGTAAAAAAAAGTAATATAAATAATATCAATGAATGAGTGATTTCTTTGCATATATTAGAAAGGGAAATCAGCTTATATATATTAATGAAGGTTCTTCATCGCATAGGCCCAATTTACTATGCAGGTTTTTATAATGTCCAGTGAATATCCCCTTAATAAGAATTGTAAACAAAACGGCCGTTTCGTAGAAAACATTATGACGTGACCGTGGCCAGTACGCAAAACAACATTCTACTCTCTATGAAATCTTTAAGTAACAAAAAATTTAAGTAAAAAACTAAATGTTAAAACTAAAAATTATATAGTTTTACATTAATCAACTGAGTCTCAAAGTCGTACAATCTTTTAAATGCTTCTTATAGAAGCACGAAGCTTTACAATGTTGAGTGGCGGTACCCAACGCCGCAATGTATATGAATTAAAAATATTGTACTATTTTCATTGGGCTTGTGATTTCACTAATGACACGGAGAGTTAAACCTCTAATACAGGTTTTAGAAAAACATTTCACCTCTCACAATAGATTTCTAATACGCAAGACATCTAACATTGCGTATATTTTTTCTCCTTCATCTGGTCAGCTGTCAGTATAGCCATCACCAGACCCTTTAGGTGTATATTCCAATAGACTATTTATACCTGTTATAGACATATATATGCACATAATATACAGGTTTCTATATGCCCATGGCGACTGTTTGTTAAATCTCTTTCATATATTTTATTGAAAAATAAGCAATAAAAAACAGTCTTAAATATTCAAAACCATCAAAGACTTGCTAACGGATATAAGTGGTATTTATATAAGCCTCTATCTAAATTGCAAAGCATACGTTGATATTACATATTATGTATTTTGTTTTACAATGAATTTCCTCGAAATAAGTCTATTTGTGGTCAGGTCCATCCACGTTGATTCTAATGTGACGACTTTGGCTGGTTAGAATGTATAGAAATTTTATATAAAAAAATTATAACATATTTAAACTGTACTCTAATAATTTTTTTTAACATTTTTTTGTGTTATTCGCACACTAAGGAAACTGAAAAAGACATATTTAGATAACGTATAAAAATTTGAACGTAGCGGGATTTGAACCCGCGCCTCTTTAACGGTTTTCAAGAGGCTCGGGTTGAAATCCAAGTTCAAATTTTTATACGTTTTCTAAATATGTCTTGTACTCTAATATATTACTTGTGAGTTGATTTTTCATCTTCATTCGTTTAACGAACACTTCGCGAGACTACTGTTAAAATATCAGCTACGCATTGGAAGCGGTATTTTTAGTTATAAAAATAACTGCAAACCAGTATTGGATAGACAGTATTTGTATATGAAAAAATAAGACGCAGATTAGTCACGAGTCATAGGTTTTTGTTATAATTATTTAGAGTGGGTGTAGGGGAAGTGTAAAACAAAGTGTTTTAACGAAACTTTAATTATCTAATACATTTTTTCGCACTTTGGGATATTAAAATATTCACAAATTTGAGATAACTTAAGTGATTCGATGTTTGTTATATCAAATAATTAAAAACATCGTCTGTACTCTGTATTTATATATAATATTTTTTAAAGTGTTTTTGCTTACAATATAAGATACAACTAATTTAATAAACTAATTTATATTCAGAAAACGTATACAAATTTGAACGCTGCGGTATTTGAACCCGTGTTTCTTAAAAACCGTTCAAACGCTCTGACCGCTAAGCCATGCGTTCTGCATCCAGCTATGTCGAAATTTTTATACGCTTATTACAAAGGTTTAATAGATTTTTATAAATTTCTACTACCCAAAGATTATTCTACGAACAATCATTTGGCAAGAGAGAATGCTTTTTATTTAATATTTTTAACATTTTTTAAAATGTTACTATTAATCGTAGTTTTCTTAATATTAGGTTTTCAATTTCTTAAGTGTGTGAAGAACACTTTAAAAAAAAATTAAAAATACAAGGAACTTATTTTAAATATAATAAAATTCATTAGAGCGCGGCGTTTTGATTCCGCATTTCATAAAAACGTTAGATCCTTTATCAAATGGATGGCTTGTTATATATAATAATAATAATAAAAATACAACGTCGTCAGTGTTAATACTTCATTAACATATTGTTTTTGCGCCTTTTTATGAGCAAAAAATGCATATTTTTTTTATATTTCTAATTTATATATGTGCATATATTAACACTAAAAGAGTCTAAACAAGTTGTTGACCAGTTGCAACTGTCATTTTAATATGACAAACTCATACCTCAAACTCATGTTCAGACACTCAAAACCAGTCAAATTAACTAGCGTATTGTGTACAGTTACAATTTTAATTCAAGTTTATGAGGCTATGAGTTATTTATTGCACTTTGGTACTTATTTATTTAGATCCATCAGTGTTTAAAACATTAAATAAAATACAAATTAAAAGTATAAATCAAATCTTAAAACTAAATGCATTATCTTTTAAGATGGATACAGGGTGCATTAATATAAAAATTAACAAATTGTGCCCTTTGATTTTCACGATTATTACACATTTTCAAATGAAACACAGCGGTCACAGGTAGACTGTCTAGTTTAGTATGTCGAGTCTGACAAAGAAGAAGATATAATAGCAGTAGAAAAATTCTATGAATACCTCCAAACCACCATTGAAAACGCATAACGTACAACGTCATAGTAATGAGTGACTTTAATGGCCAAATAGGAACTTAAAATAACGGAGAAGAATATGTGATAGGAAGCTATGGGTTTCGGACTAAAAGCAAAAATGGTACAATAATTCTGCATGAATCCGAGGCAGTACGCGAGGCAACTAAGAAATCGTTGGCGGTAGTTTGATATAATAATTGTATCAAATGACAGACGAATGCCACCTTAGTCCTGTACGTAGTACCTGTGACCACGGACTACTGTAAAGTGTTCGAAACCTCGGGTTCTAAAATGTATTTTCGAATACCAATATTATACGCGATTAATCCGGTTAAAAATAGTTTCATTTCAAAACAAATTGTGCCGTATAGATTTGAATTAATACACAAACATTACATTTAAAAAACAGAAAGCAGTTTATAAACTTTTAATTATCAATCATCATTATTTTATATAATATAAGTTAATATTTTTTATTTATTTTAATCTTAATTCATTATTAAAAATTTGGAAATTCAACTAAGTTTACTATAGTCTATAATTTGAGAATGCCTAGCTCCATTCTCTCGTTTATCATATCTGTGTAAGGGTTCTGCCCTTGCAAGTAAATAATTGTTCTCTGACGTGAAACGCGCGTCACGCGGGTCATCGTTCTCGTTATCGACAATCGATTCAATAAACACTGCATCGTCGAGTGCCACTCTAACGATTAAGTCTCATTTTATACTGTAGTTCCAAGTGCCAACATGAAAAAATGAAGTTACTCTTCAAAATGGCCTCCATTGGGGTCGTACCAGTTACTTTGGGGTTGGCTTGTTTTTATATAATTTATGCTTAAGATTTCTTTTGGAATACATATCTAGAAAAAGACATATTTAGAAAACGTTCAATTTCCTTAGTGTACGAATAACACTTTAAAAACAAATATTAAAAAATACATATCTTTTAATTATTTGAATCCTAGTTTTGTTATATTTCGGAAATTATACAATGCAGGTTATCCTAATGTAGTTTCAAGACATGTGTATTCTCTATGCTTCTGTCACGTTCAGCTACATTCCGATAATGTGAAACTTCAAATTTAGTGCAAATTATTTATTTCTATTTTGTATAAAATATTTCACGTCACTATAGCTAATAAATTTTAATTGAATTTGATATTTTTTTCACGCATCGATGGATTTTGTCCATATAATATATGGAGAGACACTCCGTTCTTAATGCATATGTATACGACATTGTACATATACTGAAATAACATTTTATATAATTTATTTCTGGCTGTCAGTCGGCGTGTGTGTCTGTGAGCTAGACCGATTTTGATGGGACTTTCACTGGCAGATAGCTGATGTAATAAGGAGTAACTTTTATTTTAGAATTCCGCGCGGACGAAGTCGCGGGCACAGCTAATATTATAATATAAATACTTGAAATCATCCAACGGGTGGAAAAGGACGTCTTAACTGCGCCGCGGTAGCTGTAAATGGCGTTAATATAAAATAATAATAGATGTTCTTTACAAGTATAACGTCTATTGAACAATGTCTTTTTTCCTTGTTCTTGTTTACAAATACGGTCAAATAATTTTGGTCGCGTGTAGGCTATACCTTTGTATAAAGGCTCTAATTGCGGTAAATCTTAATATTTTCCAGTAAAACTTAGAATTTACCATCTTTTATGGTAAAAGTCTGAATTTTTGTTTGGTCATTATTCAAACTGCTAATTGAAATGGTAATTGTTAGAAACATTGGTTAGAAACAATTAGGACTTGTACCATTTATATTGGTAAAAGTCCGAATTTTTCTTTGGATATGATTTAAAGAAAGCTTTATCTTTCTTTCTTGCTAAGAGAAATGGTAAATGTTGGTATGGTTGGGAACATTTTAGAAATCTATGAACGAATCTTGTTTAGCATCAGTTTCATTGATTTTGTTGTGTTTAATCGGCGGAGTGTATATATTTTACATATATTTTACCAAAATTACAGATACTTAATAAAAATAAAAAGAAACTACAGCTTATCTAGTTTGAGGAAATACAAGGAAACAAACAGAGTTCAGATTCTGATTCTACAATTAATATGTTTAATGCATAATATATTAAATATTATTTACTTAACAGTGCAAGTAAAAGCCATTCCGTTTTAGCCTATGTTCAGACAGGGCGTTTACCGCACGGTTTTAAAAACGCATAAAAACGTATAAAAACGCCCTATCACGTGGCATATATAAGACGATGATTAGATTTTAAATTCATACGGTACCCGCTGTGTTTTAACGCGGATTTGTAACTGCACGACTTGGACCTGTAAATATTATTTTATGTATTTAGTGAGCGGATAGAGTCAGTTTAAAAACAGACTCGTTATTATATCTTGCGAATCGTGGGGTTGCACCCCAGTGAACGCTTGCTTGAGGCTTGATGGTAACAGAACCGGTGCTACAGCACGAGTCAAATTCAAAATATCCATTATTCAAATATAAATTATTGCAAGCACTTTTGAATCGCCAAATGAACATAAAGCTATTACCAGCTCGGAAGGCAGTTCTGGTGTAAAGAAAGTTAAAGTCAAATAATTTTATTCATAACAAGAAGTTCCATGCTTAATATTTTGAACGTCATACAATTTACCACATGATTACTATCTATCTTTTGACTGAACCGGCAAGAAACGTGACAGTTGTCTTCTTTTCAAATATAACAGTTATAATTTTATTATTTAATATTCTTTTTTCTAGCAGTTATCGGTAGCTGTTACGTCTGAACGATTGTATCAATAGTTTCGAAGCGATTTTAAAATGGTGCGGTATCTGCCCTGTCTGAATGTGCCTTAATGTAAACTAGAGTGTAAAAATTAAACTGCTCTGTAAACGCTCGCGCTGAAGCTACTTTGCTTATAACAAATATTAGCATATTTCAATTTAAATATCTAATTGCCTTTCAACACGCGTTGATTTTTTTGCTACAAGTTTGTAGCTATACTTGTTTTATACAACCAGTACTTTTAGTTAATATATATAAATATTTAGTAAATTAACTGAAACTCAAATAAAAGTAGTTGAATTTATTATTATTTAAATCGTAATAGTTTTTTTAAATTACTCATATTAATTGAATATTTATCGAAATTAATTATATAATTATTGAAATTACATTATTAGATACATTTAAATTGAAATAACTGAGACTAGTAGAAGACAAAACAGAACAAGTACAGTTGTTAGTTAGTAACAGGCCTTGAGTTTCCTCCATCCACAAACTTAATAGTACATATATATTTTTTATTCTATATCGAAACGAGACTATTTTCCTACTTTAGTATTTGCATAAATTTGTTATTGTTAACGCCCGACCTACGGTAAATCAATAACATTCGCCAGTAAAAGATAAAATTTACCAGATTTACTGGAGACACACGGTTAATGTTGATTTGGTTGTTCACACTTCGGACTTCTTCGGACTTCGGACCGTTAAATTGGGAAACGAATGCCGTACGTACGGGTTTTAAAGTAACATATCTACATTATGTATGGCTATTAAGCCAAGTACTAACTGGAGCTCATGGTTATTTTACTAATACATGGGCGCCAAGGTCCAGGTCAAAAAGTGAATCTATTTCCACCATAATTAAATATTATGATATAAGAAAAGTCATTTTTGCACTATATGCCTTGCTATAATCATCGGATTATATTTCCCTACTTTGGTGACATGTTCCGAATTCGGAATATGGCGTCATACCACTAGCCTCTACCTACCCAGCTAAGCGAAAAACTGCAAAGAAGTTTTTATATACAATAGTAACTTAATATTAAAATATTTTAGGAGTAAACACACCCTTAGCGAAGTAATTTAGGCTCGTTTATTCGCAGCGGTCACCTAACCACTTGTTGCTTGTTGCTGGGCGCTCGAACACCGTCTATTGTCAACATTGTTACTGTACCCTTTTATTTGACGACACTGCTATCAATGTATGGATAGTTCTAAGTATTTATAAATATTATGACGGCTTCTGTCTGCAAACTAAACATTGGCTATGAAAGGAAAATGAAAATGGATCATTTAGATTCTAGGAATATTAGGTAAAAAGTAAATAAATGATTCATTTGTATCTGGATAAAACTAAATAAATTTCGTTCGATGCTCCCTTGATGCTTTAGCAATTATTGCCGTGTTCTTGTTAGAATAGAATATATACTTGATCTAGCCATAAATACTGTTATAATTAAAAAATGTGTTTTCTTATTTTCCAACCAATATATTGTAAAACATTTTATTATATTAAAATGGAGTGGGGCGATAAAGAACACTGAATCGCTGTGTTTGCATTACATAAAGAAGGTATGAAACCAAATACAATTTTTTAAATCCTCCATACGCTTGGTATTAGTCAAATGTTTGTGTACCGGGCTATTGATAGGGATCATGAAAACGCCTCGGGTTGTGAAAGAAAAACATCTGGCCGTCCTCGTAGTGTTCGTACGAAAAAGGCGATCAACGCAGTGAGGGAAAGAATTCGAAGAAATCCTGTCCGAAAGCAAAAGATTTTATCTCGGGAGATGAAGCTGAAGCTGCAGCTGAAGAATGGAGATAGCAATCGTGTTGCGTATTTTTAAAGATGACTTAGGATTTGCAGCCTATAAGAGACGCACTGGTAATTTTTTATATTTTTGCCATATTTTTGTGAAAAAGGTATCAAAACATCGACACAAGTTTATCAAGATACCTTTCTTGAGAAGGTTGTTAAGCCACTTAACAACACTGTGTTCTATATAGACCAAGAATGGTTTTTTTAGCAACACTCGGCGCTGGGTCATAAGGCTCAATCCACCCAATCTTGGTTAGAAATTTACGTTCTGGATATCATCAGAGCTGAAGGCTGGTCATCTAGTCCTGATCTGAATCCACTGGATTATCATACATGGTCAGATTTAGAGACTAAGTCTTGCTCTAAAAGCCATGACAATTTGAAGTAAATAAAATAAGCCATACGATTGGCAGTGAACAATTATATAGAGAAAGAGTCCTTGCTGCTATTGATAACTCGCCTCGCCGCATTTATGTATAAACCTGATTATAAAAGAAAATAAAACACTTTTCTAAAAAAAAACGTTTTAAATACATTTCTTGAAAACCAAATGTATAAGTGTGTACCTCAGATCTTTTCCCACTATAGAGTGATAAACAAACCTTTCATCGCCCTTACAATATTTTCACCAATCCAGTAATCATAACAGCAACTGGAATATATCCCACGGGATTTATATATTTGTTACTTTAATCCAACGAAATTACTCTCGATTCTTTATTATAAATAATATGATTTCTTGTAAAGAATTTGCCTTTTTTGGTAAAGGAATTAAAATTCTAATAAATTATACAATTTTCAAATTAAATTTCTAAGGTATTTTATTTTATGAACAAGTTTTTTATACAGTATGTATTATGTGTCCAAACAAAAGTCGTTAATTTTACAGACCAGTTGGCTTAGGAATTCATAATAAAGTATAGAATGCGTTAGTGACTGACTGACACACGCCGCAAAGTCAAAACTCCTGGGCACATGAACCTGAAATGTGGCAAGAAGCGTCACTCCCTAAGTAAAAAGGAGCAACAAAATGTAACTGATCGCTGTCTGTACGTTGAAGATATAAAAAATATATATATTTTTAAGGGCATTTATTAATATAATAGAACCCACAACAATATTTTTTTGTTTTCTGTTTCTCTGTTTATTTGATTGTCTGTGAATCGACAGACAGCTAATTTTAGAATCGACTTTATCTATTTTAATGGGGTATTGTGGCTATTGTATTGTGGCAAACTTCCCTTAACATTTAGTTTTTATATCATTTACATTTTAGTGGTGGAATAGTTTAGACAGGCGAAGCCGCGAGCGTCTGCCAGTATTAAATATAATAATAAAATAAATTAGAACTCAATACAATTCACTGCAGCTTATACAACCCGCTACTCTCCTTTCACCGTGCAACTCGGTCACATGTCATTACGGCAATTTCACCCGTCTACCCCACATATAAAAGCCACTTCCGCGTGACAAAGTATTACAATTATATATTATTAGACATTTAGAGCATAGTTTTAAAAGTGTCTTGTAGAGTTGTCAATAAAAAATAATTTTAACTAGCTGACCTGAAACACGCTGTCCTTTCTTATTCCGATTAACGTTACTATATCTAAAATGGCATTATAAAAATTATTTTTATTTTTGGTGCAGGGTTGAAATCGTGGATATATTGGAACGCAGCGGGATTCGATCCCGCGCCTCATTATTTATAAACAAATTATAAATATGGTAAAGTCGTTCTAAAGTTATAATATGAGTAAAGGAAATAAGAAACGTACGTCAGCCTAATGTTCTGTTGTGTGATAATTATGACTTCGTGGAGAACGCAAGTTTGATGCAGAATTTTAGTGCCATACAATACAGTATATGATTGGATTTATGTGTTAGCTACTTACATTTCGATATCTAAATCTAAACCTTAGTCCCTTTTTATTAGAACCATAATTGTCCTGGAGCAAAGAGCGTTTTAAAGAATTAAACGTTCTAAAAACAAAATCCTCTATCTATAGGTCTATAGACTTGTCACAAGCAGGTGTGATGCTCGTCAGTCATTTACTTTATGCTTTTAAAATAACCTATCTTCGTGCCTAAATCTTTTATCCAATAACACTTACAATGCATGAAAAGAAAAAAGTGTGTCACATCACTATGGTTTCCTCGACAAACAAAATGGCGGAAAAACTGAAAATAGAACTATAAATAACTGCCATGAACAAACAAGACATAGAATTTAGCCAGAGTTCAATATACGCTGAACGTTAGGTACATTGCATATGATACGGATACAGGCGCGGCTCAGGACCTCAATTATCTGGCCACTTGCTTGCAACTGTTGCGAAGCGATCGCGATGGAGAGGAAGTCGAGGGTACTCAACTAATGCTATGTATTAGGGACTTCGTACACGATCGGTTTGTGCGCGCTGACAACGCGCGTTTTTCTCTTTGCGCGTTAATGCCATTTGAGTTGCGAAAAAGTTGCGATTTATTCGTGATTGTCTTCGTTTTAAAACGCCATTTTGTTTTAAACGGCAGCGATACAAAATCATAATTTTTTTTTTGGTTTCTGAATGTTCTACGCGCGTCGGCGTAAAGTAAACTTGGTGTGCAAAGGCCCTTTAGGTACAAATATACATGTACGTTTTGATAACTGCATTACTTTATGGGTGCGAAGTGGCTGTATCCCGTTGTACTTAGTTTAATTTGATAAACTAGATAGGGTTGTTGGAACGGAATTGTTGTCCTTGTATACATAAAATCGGGTGTTTATTAAGGCTAAGAGGGTTAAACTAAATTTATATAAAAAAAAAAACTTATAAAGTTTTGACGCAGGGGGATTCAAAGCCGCGACTCTTGGAAATCCTTCCAAGCGCTCTAACTGCTAAGCCATGCGTTCACTAAGCTTGTGAATAACACTTAAAAAATGTTAATTTTTTTATTAATTTGTGGAATATAACTCTTATATCATAAATTTATTAAAATGTGTTATTAATTGATAAAAATATGAGTATCGTGTTCGTTTAGCCGATGCCTGTGGCGGCCAGGCTTGTTGTGTAAAAGTTTTCAAATAAAGCAAATTGAATTTGCTGATCCTCGAAATATCTTTATTTTACCGGGATTTGTTTATTTTACAGACACTATATTATGTATTCTATACCTAATATAGTGACCGTAAAATAAAAAAAAAATCCCGGAAAAAATCTCGGATATAAGCTAGATTTAAAGAATATTCTACATAGAACATACTTATATAAAAAGTAGCAAATTTAATCCAACAGTAGTTCAGTAAATTACAAGCGTAAAATTTGCATATTGTATTATAAAAACATATATAACTCTTTACAGTAATTTTTTTTATTTAATAAGATTATTAAATAAAAAATATTTACGCACTAAAGCGCATGGCGCCAAACGTGACTTGCTATTTGTATCGAAAATATCAATTAAATTGCGTTTATAGAAACGATTGATATAATTACCGGTTTTAAATAGAGCGTTTGTGACGCGTCGTAATTCCTTCTACAGGTTTTTTTTTATTAGATATCCACTAGAGTAATGTTTGTGTTGCCACAGTTGTTAATGGCGCGATTTCTGACAGGTTTTTTTTTCATCTATTATTTTTATATTTTTTTCATCTTCCCTCGTAGTAGTGTAGGCTGAGAGAATTTAATGTAGTACTTCGTATTTGGCTTTCCGACTAAATTCCAGACATAGGGTGTTCACTGATAAAAATCAACCCCAAACCATCGAGCTAGTTGTAGCCAGACGCTCACCCACTGCGCTACAATGACCTCATATAATAATTGATGGAAGTGAGTTGAAAATTTTCTGTGTTAAACACACTTACAAGGAAAGTCACAACTTCTAAGCTATATTATTTTTTATATATTTTTTGTCTTCTAAGCTGTATTTATGCTTTAAATATCCGTGTTAGTTTCAATTTAGAAAGATAATTTGTGCTATACACTACCTCGCTTTAGAATTTAATTAAAATATTTTTTATTAAGATAAGTGATCTTTCATGACTTAGTATTTCCCATTTCTAAATAAGTATTCATATTAAATATATTTTATATATATATTTTTTAATTTATAATTAGCCTTTGACGTTCCCTGTTTAGTTTTATATAAAGCGCAGCGTTCTGTTTCGCCACCTGCAGTGTCTCTCTAAATGAGAGTGACTCAACACTAATTTCTTCCTGCCTAAACATTAATATTCGAGATAAATCCAAAATAGAAAAGCACATAAATTAATTGCGACATTGAAAAACATATATTTAGAAAACGTATACAAATTTTAACTGAACCCGCGCTTCTTAAAAACCGTTCTAGCTCGCCCGCTAAGCCCGCTTGGCTTCTCTACATCCAGCTACGTCGAAATCAAGATTCATCTCTACAG
The DNA here is from genome assembly GCA_038994665.1 of Podotricha telesiphe. NCBI lineage: Eukaryota > Metazoa > Arthropoda > Insecta > Lepidoptera > Nymphalidae > Podotricha > Podotricha telesiphe. Next base: position 126,555 of record JAOYRR010000042.1, read on the forward strand.
AAATACCAACAATAAATATAAGTTAATATATAAGCTAGGTGTGTGAATAACACTTAAAAAAATGTTAAAAAGAATTGCGCCACATTCAGTGTCAACAATCCAATACTTTATTACTTCTTTTCGCGAAAATATTATTATTGTTGATATATATTGTATTCTCACTCAGCCTTGAATCATCATTATTGACACAGCTGGCTTCATAATGTATAAATAACTTCTAATATTTTTATTTAAACAGCACCAAGAGCTCCCGCGTCACGCGCATCTAATTATCTTATCATTGGCTCTTAGACTAAATAATACTATAATTTATTAAATAATAAGAAATAGGCTATATATGTGATATTGACCTGCGTTTATCAAAGTTATGCTTAAATTTGTAGGCAATTTTTAATATTATTGACTTGACGTCGATATCTGTGTGTGTATGTCTGTCTGTGGCAGCGTAGCTCTTAAACGGAGCATGGTTCTTAGCTATGTTTGATAAAAATTGGTCCAGCATTTTGTATCATAGTGTTTCAAAATTATGGAAGGTATTTTTTGCATAAAATTAAAAAGTATTTAAGGTTTGGTTCTTGAACTTATTATATTAGTGGATATAAGGATATCCACGGATATCACGGATACGGGAGGGCCTGACCCTCCTGCCTAATTTGATCTTTGTATTTCAAGCGATATTCGATTATTATTTATATTTTTATATGTTTTATATATATATATATATATATATATATATATATATATATATATATATATATATATATATTAAAGATTTGATTTAGAAAAATGAACTTTCCGGTCAACCAGTAGTTCAGTCAGTTTGCCCCAACTGCGCCACAAACGCTTGATGTCACATGAATATAGCATTAGGGCGGTCGAAAAAGTAATTTTAATGTAAGTCAGCATAAAACGATAATAACGAGCCCATAAACGTCAAACAAGGCCGTCAATTTAACGACTGTTTTAATGCCAGCAGTCATTACACAGGGGTTGTAAAATCTATTCAAATGTTATATACGCCTTGATCAGTAGTTATCGGATATTCTAATTTGTTACTGTGACCTTATATTTATTGAAAACTGAATTGGCTTATTATTTTTATTCATCTTTGATCGCATAGCTGGAGAATCTGGTATAGATAGTCCCATACCCACACAAAAGTTTTCACATATCATGTGTATTCCTTTTTCTTTACAATTCTCAATCATGGCTCAATCGAATGTTGATTTCGAGCGAAAAGTGGAGAATGGTTTTTTTTTTATTATGAGTGTTCATATATATATATTGCCTATACAATATTTGAACCCACACTGTTCGCATGAATAGGATTTATTATATCACCACGTGCCAACTGCACAGTTCCGCCCAAAAAAAAAACAAATTTAGTTACATAAATCAATTATGTAAAAAAGCATAGTATCCTTAGTAGGTAATTAAACAAATTCGAGTAATGTTATCGGCGCTAATGCGACTGTAACGACTAACTGGTTACAAATGGGTTCATAATAATAGTACTCTAATGGCGTAGACACCTGTGCTGTGTGCCTTTGCTGGGGCGCTAAAATGTTGTATTAAAACTAAATGCACCTTTATAGAAGCATTTTCGAATAGTCAATTAACATAACATGTCAGTCAGTATTGTCAGCCTAGCGGCAGCTATCACCGGCTCGGAAGGCAGTTCTGCTGAGAAGTGCCGGCGAGAAACTCAACAGTTGCTCTTTTCAAATATAGTTTTACAATAAGTAGCCTCCCATTACCATCAGAATAGTATTCCTGGGCCGAATAATATACTTTCCTCAATAATATATATTTAATCTCAATTTTAAATTGTTCAAGTGCAAGTCTGGTATTATTTTTGGAATTTTGTTATACATACGTATACCATGTGACTATTTTGAAGGCGAAAATAAGGAGTAATCAGCTTATTTTTACTTCTTATATTTATACCGTTTCTATCACTGTTTTTGAAATAGTCCTGTATATTTTTGCGGACAAACAAAATATTATTGTACATATATTGTGATGCAACTGTTTTATTAAAAACTTCTCGCAGTGAATCCCGAGCTCCCATGCTGTAAATGGCCCGCAAATAAAACTGCATTAGAAACTTGAACTTCTGTTTTATATTTTTAATGTTAGAAACATACTAATATTTATTGTCTTGAAAAATAAATAATAAAAAACAGTTACGATGAGTCAAATGGAACGTGCTAACGAACTCAGGCTAAAAAGGAGGAACGTGGGCCATGCAACAAATAATAATTGAAGATAAAAAAAACCTATACTGAATAATATTTACTGCACTTAGTCCACAGTTAATTTTTAAATATTTTCAGTGATTTTTTTTCAACATTGTTTTTAAACTCACTCTTAGGAAACTCTTAGGAAATTGAAAAACTTATATTTAGAAAACGTATAAAAACTTGAACGGTTGTCAAGAGGCGCGGGTTCAAATCCCGCTGCGTTCAAATATTTATACGCTTTCTAAATATATATTCAGTGACGTGTATTAAGCTATTCGCATTTCGCAATTTATCAATATTTTATTATATTCATTTTGTGTTAAGTGTAAAACGGAGTATTTTAACACTGGGCTTTCCTGACCACCCTGCTTTGGTAAAGAGCGTAAAGCTGTATTTTTTATCTTTTTTAATTTTGCGATAGGTACCGTTAATAGAAACGTATTTTTGCTTGGCCTTCTTGCTTATCATAATAAGCTACGGTTTAAGCACCCTATTCACTAAGTGAGCGCGTGGCCTCGTATTGATTTAATTAGCCTAAACAAAACTGATTGTCGATTTTTAATATTCTTGAGACTTAATATAATACATACAATTATAGGTCTGTAATAGTAGAATGGCGGTATTGATGTCGTTAAGTTTTGTATGGGATGGTCGGGAGTTCGAATAAGATTTGAGGTGTTGTGTCGCATAAGAGAAGTGGTTTCCATCTTTCAGCTATTCTTGAAATTGTCTAGAATAGAAAACATTGATTTTTGGATTGAACCCTGTGGATTCAAACCTATTCCACCCGTTAAATTGTTTATTACATACCATAATAGGGGCTTTAGACCATAGAGCCGCAATTCAATTGCTTAGGCAATGATATTTATATTCTCTTTACTTTAAAACTTGTTTTTTTCTATCGTTGATTGTCTGCGAAAATCTAATTCAATTCCACTCTAGCTCAATTATTTTTTTTTGACGAACACCTTTTTGTTCGTTATACATTATACCTAATACTAACTTTTACGTCATTGGATTTTACGCTTCTTAACTGAAGTTTTTGTCGATGCTTTTATAAAATGACTCGGTTCTAGATGAAAAAATGATTTATTTATTCAGAGACGCGGGTTCAAATCCTGCTGCGTTCTATTTTTTATAAGTTTTCTAAAATATGTCATTTTCAATTACCTTAGTGTACGAATAACACTTTAAAAAATGTTAAAAAACGATTGAATGATTTATACCAACAGTTCCGAGAAAAGAGCAACAACAAAATAATATATCTAAATAAGAAGTCGATAACCTTTATGCTACTTATATAATATTCTTATTTAACTTTTAATATTATTGTAAACAAAGAGTCTGTTTTGTCTGTCTTGTTTCAAGATGCTTATAGTAATTATAGTTAAAAACCTCTTTAAATATTATTTCGACCTCACTTCTCGGCATCGATCGATTTTGATTGAAAATATGCACACGTGTCCGGATCCGAAAACTTACAGATAACAAAAAAGCACAAGATAAGCGTGTTCCTTAAATTTGTGTTTTTTTTAAACTAATTTCTTTACATTCTGTAATAAAAAAAATAAGCTAATTTGAATTTGTACCCAAGAACATTGGTTTAGTTTTACAAATCCCTTCTACACCACGATGGAGTCGAAAAAAACTCAGATTTATCAATGTATCTCTTAAAATGTATTTACAATTAAAATATTTGTTTGTCAACAAGCGCTTAATATTTTTTACTGACCACTGATTATTCTTTGAAGGTATAATTTAAAAATGTAATCACAATGTTTTTTACGAATACTAATAATGTTTTGAAGTCTTTCGAGGATATTTGCATGAATATATATTGTGAGTTAGTTTAAGAATACAATGAATTTACACTTAAGTTTAAAGAAATGAGGTACACTTAAAAGTGTTTTTTTTTATAGCTTCGCACTTACTGGGAACCTAGTGCTTATACCTGAAAAATGCTTTTTAAAAGCAAATATTATTTTTTTTTTTTCATTTTGCCGTTGTGCCGTTTGTTGTGTCCATAGCTCTAAATTCAAATCGTACTCGAATATATATATATATATAATTAATAAATGAACTTTGAAATTTATTAATTTAATACATTAGAAATATATAAATTCAAAAAAACATTATCTAACGTATTTTATGCGTCAACGCGGCCACTAGTTTAGACTTAAGATAAATAATTAATACCTGAAAATTTATGTGTGAGACAGACATATATAATGGTTTTACACGACAATTAATGTAGTAACGACAAACAAGTGTATTCCATATTAATCTAAATATTATAAATATTTAGGCGTACCTGCCCGTATAGCTAGCTGCTAATCAGCATCTCCCTGACCCACTTTGTGCATGTGTTGATACTAGCCGACGGATTATGCCAATTGTTTGTGTTCGTATTGTTTGATAACTATTTTGTAATTAAACCAGGTGTCTATTTTAATTAAATATACCTAAAGGGATAACCGTTTCAATTATTATTTCGTTTATTTAGGTTTTTTATTTTTATATGGATTTAGATATTTTTTGTTTTTTTTTTATTCGGTTAGCCTATCGCAATAATTGGAAAATTTTGTTTTGCGTTACACAAAGTGTGGCGTTGGGATGTGCAAGCTTCCTAGATGGTCTCATGCTTAATAGGTGGAATATGGCTACTTGAAAAATTTGTTAGCGATGCATCATAAACACTGTCTTAGATAGATCTGTAATTATATATATATATTTTACAGCATTATCCACTTACTACAAGAGAATCGATGTTCTATAGACATTTTGATCCAGCATCCAATAATATATATACATTAGAATATATATATATATATAAATATACAAATTCTCATTTTTCTAACGCTGCATCGCTTGACGGTATCATTTACATATGGTTAGTTTTTTAGTTTGTACGATTTTACGTTATTAAAAATTAACCCGTGATGTTTACAACCGTAGGTCATCAAACTCCACAGTTCTAAATTGCGTCGGTGTGAGGTTTGCATACGTTTCGATAGCTAAGTCGCGTGGGCGGCCGTCTCGCTGCAGCCCACTGCTCACTGCTCGATCAACGGAAGTGCGGAAAAATCTTAAACAATCCAATGAGGAGGAGTTTTGTTAAAGATAAATTACTATGAAATTACTCTGATGTCATTGTGCAGTTGAATATTTATTAAATAAATGCGATATGGGATAGTTAATGGTTACTAAACATTTTTATTTCTTGTATATGTAATGCAGCGTAGAGTTCCGCTTATTGTCCCGTATCGGCCACAAATCCAGGAGATAGAGGGGATGAAAGAATTTTTTTTTTATTAATCTTCATATAATCATATTATTAGTACAACTATATAGTTGTACTAGTACCGTTTGTTAATTTTAACCAAGGTACTTGAAGTAAAGCAACTCATGATGTGGAGCCCAAAGTTGATACAACATTTTATTTTTGTAAAAAGCTTAATTTACTTACATTTTATTTATATTTATACGTGAGGTATTAATATTTGTTTAAATATATATATCAATATAAACTTTTTTTGTCTAATAATTAAAATTAACTTTTTCTAACATTTTTTAAAGTGTTATTCACACACTTAGGAAATTGAAAAACATATTTTTCGAAAACGTATAAAAATTTGAACGCAGCGTGATTTGAACCGGTGAAAAACCAAAATGCGGTCTTACTGCGGAGCCATGCGTTCTACGTATTTTTATACATTTTCTAAAAATATGTTTAAAAATATGAATGTATGTCTGTTTGTGTTTATTTATTTTTTTTTTTTTTTTTTTTTTTTTTTTTTTTTTTTTTTTTTTTTTTTTTTTTTTTTTTTTTTTTTTTTTTTTTTTTTTTTTTTTTTTTTTTTTTTTTTTTTTTTTTTTTTTTTTTTTTTTTTTTTTTTTTTTTTTTTTTTTTTTTTTTTTTTTTTTTTTTTTTTTTTTTTTTTTTTTTTTTTTTTTTTTTTTTTTTTTTTTTTTTTTTTTTTTTTTTTTTTTTTTTTTTTTTTTTTTTTTTTTTTTTTTTTTTTTTTTTTTTTTTTTTTTTTTTTTTTTTTTTTTTTTTTTTTTTTTTTTTTTTTTTTTTTTTTTTTTTTTTTTTTTTTTTTTTTTTTTTTTTTTTTTTTTTTTTTTTTTTTTTTTTTTTTTTTTTTTTTTTTTTTTTATACGTTTTCTATAAATATGTTTAAAAATATGAATGTATGTCTGTTTGTGTTTATTTATTTCATCAATCTTCCTCATGTCAAACAAAGGCTAAGAATCTAAAGTGTGCTCACTATATTAAGATCAATTCTCACCGTACAATTATGTCACAAAACACGTGCAAATTTTTTGGCGTTTTTTTATAATAGGTGAGGTGTTGGGAGTAACCTACTATAATGTCGTATAGTATACAAGACGTTCCTGTCTGAACGGTTTAGTACCTATCAGGATTTTTTTTATTATTTCCGCTTTCTTGACTGGCAGTTTTGGCAAGCTGTTGTAGGTTTTAGCCACAGAATACATGAATTAAAAACGTAATGACGAATCTCCAACATGCTTCTTTCTTACCCTGTCAAATGCCCAAAATGTGAAAATCTAAAAGAATATTTGACTTACATTGGTCCTATTACCAAGAAAAATCAGTTCGCATCTCGAATGGTTTATATCCAATATATAAATAAAAAAAAATAAGTTTATAAATTTATAGAGTTAACATTTCATATACAACAAAACCATTTTATTATAATAATAAAAAATTACACGAACAAGAATTATTAAAAAAAAACACAAGAAAAAAGGGACTAAAATTTTAGTGTAGAGACGGCCTTATTACCACAACTCATCTTCCAGAAAAGGCAGGGGGCCTTAAAATAAAAAAAAAAGATAAAAGTGCGCAAGGTCTATCTGAAATAAGGTGTAATATATGAAATAAAAGTAATTCAAGTCAGTCTCTTATGTAACTGACAAGAGCCACAACAGTCTGCCTCTATTTAAATAATTAAGTTATTTAATATACGAAATGCAAGCGTCGTTCGAGTTGCTCGATTTCAAAGTATAATCAGTCACGTGCCCTGCCACGGCTCTGGGCAAATTGGCCACCGAAATGTTATTCATTGTGTGACCCATTCCGTTAGTTCCGTAATATTTTACGTTTATAAATCGTTTTCTATGTACTTTGTGTGTTTTTGAGAATTGAATTGTAATATATAAGGGTTTTTACATTGTATTTACATTATTGGTCTCATATTAACTCGTCTTAAGTAGAAAATGATGATGGTAATAAATAATAAGAAGAGCAGTTGAAACCATGAAAATAGTTTGGAAATATAATAATTTCGCTGAATGAGAATCGAACCCACAACTGTCGTGTTAATAGTTGGAATCTTAAGTTTGTACTTGAATTAATTTAATTATAATATAAAGTAAAACGATTTTAATAATCGAAAACAAGGCTTGAAGTCCAAGACCGTGGAATATATAATACATATTGCATAACTTTTAGATTAATATATAAAGTAGATGCCTATTTATTTCGTCACAGCGTCTGGATTTTAAATAGCTTCACACTCTTTTCCCGCATAGCACGGTAGTTAGAGATAACCTAGTGTTAAGACGCGCTTTTCTCCATTTTCCGCCCTAGTTCTAGACATTGCGTTTTGAATGGCGGAAGCTGAGGTCCGGGCGGAGATGTCAAATTAATTGAAATATAATGATTGAAACAAGTTAGAATGGAAACCACAAATAATCTCATTTTTAGCATTTTTTTTAAAGTGTTAATCACACACTTGGAAAATTGAAAAATATATTTTTAGAAAACGTATAAAAATTTGAAACCGTCGCCTCTTGGAAACCGTCGAAGCGCTCTGACCGCTTCTACATCCAGCTGCGTCGCAATTCTTATACGCCTATAACAACTTATTTTTGCTGTTAAATTTTCAATTGCGTTCAATGTAAATTTGCGTTCAAGGTTATACGTTTTCTGAAAATATGTTTCTTTTTTAAATAATCGCATTTACATTCAGACGCTGACCCAATGCGCCTCCTACAAACGATTTGTTTTTACAAAATATGACCAAGGAACCATAGCGGGCTAATAACAAAAACAAATTTCGTGTTTCGCTCATAAAAGAAGAGCGAAGCGAAAGATCAAAGGCAGAGCCTTTGATAATAAAGTGACTTACTTAATAGTAGTAATATTTAAGTGACGTTTATCAAATTAAAGTATTATTGAATAAGTGTTTCCCGTTTGGCGCAACAATAGCGACTACTGTATGTATAGCTCTTTATATTTTCTAAATTTTTTCTCCACACAACACCTGCATCTGTTAAAGTTAAAGTTGTTGGGCGAGTAATTTGTGTCTGAGTGATTAGTGTGTCCGTTCTCCATTTTCTGCCTTTTTTTATATTTTCATTCATTTCACCTGTATCTCCCTGTCCTTTCATTATATTCATGTAATAAAAGCTTGCGAACACAATTTAGAACAATTTTTTTACTATTTTTTATTTTATATGTACATGTGTCCGAACCCGTTCACAACTCAATAATAACATGAACAGATGACTTTTCCAGGACGTATATTGAGATCAAAGGTCAGCATCAGGATAATGAAAAGAGCGAAAATATGTTCTATTAAGTCTTCTTAAACTTATTGGTGATTTAGATATAATTCAAAATGATTTTTGACTTTTGTGTCAATTTATTGTTAATTATTTTTGTATGTGTATTATTGATGGCCACTTTCGCCGGCGTCGATCGTGACAAGTGGCGAGACGCGACAGTGTACTGAACTCTGGCTACTATATAACAGCTTAGTTACATACTTATATACACTCGTATGAATATTTATGTGTCATGTGTAGTGGACAAGGGACACGCCTACACATATTTTTATTTAGTTTACAATGAAAACTTCTACCTGAAAACTTCCTCCCATTTGATTTGCGTTGTAGCGATAATTCATATAAAATAGTACTTTAATAACGCCTTTTAAGTACACCACCGCAGGGAAGTTGGAACATGTTCACGAAAATTGCAAGTTAAAATTCCAATAGAGGGAATATTTATATTTAAAATGTAGGTATGGTGAGACAAGATGATTGCTTTCCGTAATTCCATACAATGTGCGAATGGGCAATATATTTCAATAGCTTTTCTATATTATTCCGCGAATAACGGGACTACCTATGATAAAGCGAGTTCCGCCACTCAACACGCAATGTCTCGATTTTGGGCAGAAAGTGCAGAACTAAGTGTCTTGACACTAGGTTCTCCCTTACGTGAAGCGTGCAAATGCGTGAAGCTGAAAAAAAGAAACAAAAAACGAAAGATATATATATAGTGATAAAAATAATATTTAAATGTAAAGACGTCAAGGCTTGCATATACATATAAGTAGATACGTTAAAACTTAATGTGGAGTTCACTCCGCTCGTGTCTCTTTAATTTACCGATCTATAGCAATTTCAATGTTTCAGTGTTCCAAATACAAAATAATAAATAGTTTTTTACTATATCACAGCGAGAGTTTTATATCGAGATTATATTCTTGAAAGAAAATAACAAATGTTTATTTATATTATACTAAAGGCCTTAGCAACGCGTATGTCACTTTATACAAAAGATATGTCAAACACATGGATGGTAGCTTGTGTATATTTTTTTTAGTTTTATTATATTTTTAATATATTATAATAATAATAGTGTATCACAAATTGTATACAAATGCAATAAAAATATCATATTTCACTCCTTCCCCAGATAAACTTTAACTAAGGCAAATTTCCTAAAAAGTTTTGTAAAAAGCCAAAATATCTAACTTTTGTGTGTGTATATAAATTTATTTATTACATAGCACAATGTATATGGCTACCAAGAAAGTAATAAAACACACCATACACTTTAATTACAAGATTAGATCATAACAACGACTCCGTGAGCAAGGTCGAATTTTACGAGTATCATTGCTTCCCGTCGACCTGCTGAAGATTCGCGCTGATAACAGCGATGAGATCAGATTGCTTCCAATTTGTCATTGTATTTTTTTCATTATATTTAGAAAACGTATAAAAATTTTAACACAGCAGGATTTGAACCCGCGCCTCTTGAAATCCGTTCAAGCGAGTTCAACCGCGTTTTTGAATTATGTCTTATTCAATTTGCTTAGTGTGCGAATAACACTTTAAAAAATGTAAAAAAAATACATTCTGTATTTTGTTTGTTCTGTAAAAACGATTTTTGCTTCGAATATATGGTTAATGCTGTAGACCCTGTTGCTCTTGATACTGACACCAGCGGGGTGGGGGAAGGGGTGTTCAGACCTTGCGAAGTGCAAGCACTAAGTGGCTCCTTGAGAGGGTGTCGGTCGCAAACTATTCAATATTGAAACTGTGACCTTAGTTATAGCTTATATGGCTAGAATGTTGAACTAAAATATCTCAACTTTCAAGGTTTGTTGCAACAAACCTTGTTTGGTTCAAATTGATTGCAACTAGATTTGCATTTTTGTATGGGAATAAATTATATTTTACTAAAAAAAAAGACATATTTAGAAAACGTATAAAAATTTGAACGCGCCGGGATTTGAAGCCGCGCCTCTCTTGAAAACCGTTCAATAGGCGCGGGTTAAAATTTTTATACGTTTTCAAAATATGTCTTTTAATTTTATATTTATATATAATATTATATTTTACTTAATTAAACGTTTAACATTAATATTTTTCACTGTGCTTGGTAAATTACATTTGTATTTAAGTTTCAGCAAAAATATGTCACTTTCGATATTATCAATAATAAAGAAAAATAGCCAATTAATTCTTTGTTAAATATAAATTTATTATTTCATATCACATTCTTTATGTAATTATAAAAGGAAGTGAGTGCGGAAATGTATTTTTATACAACCTTCGGATAAACTGATCTCCGTAACTTTTTATACAAAAAAAATTAATTAAAAATTGAATAACATCAGTAAACTGTCTCCTGTTCGTTTCGTATTGTGCGAAAACCACAAGTTATAATAATTTAAGCTGTCGTGATATAATTGTGTTCTTGAACCTGCCTAGTGCCTGCCGTCACGACACGTGCACCGAGACATATATGACGCCGTGATGCAATTGGCATGAACATAGTGGTTGAGAATTCGAATATTAGCTAAAAATATATGTATATATATATATATAAATAAATCTTTTATGTTTTATCTTTTCAGACTTCAACATTGTTACACCAAGATAAATACATTATTTATCTTGGTGTAAGAAAGAGTTAAAAAAAATATATATAAAAATAAGCAAGCTTGACGCTTTTCCCCCCACATAGTAGGGTGGTTCAAGAGAACCTCGTGTCAAAGAACGCCGTTCTCGAGTTTCCGCCCAAAAACGATATTGTATATTTTAAGTGCTTTTTCTTACCCGAGTGCAGCAATGAGAATAATTTAAATATAATCACTACCCCGAGTGGGAATCGAACCCATATCTATGATATGTAGACATGAAATTTCTTTTATTTGAATATAATATGACACTAAATAGCTTTGACCCGTTACCTTAAAGTCTTTTTTTGTAACATAACAGACAACAATTGTATATTGATGTATTATTATTAGGTGTAGGAAAAACATTAGGCCCCTTTTCACAATAATTGGACGGGCGAAAGATTATGGACTTTGGCATAGCTAAAGTTTGTATGGAGATGAAGTACAGAAAGCTATAATTTTTTATAGTAATCTTTTATAAATATGTTATTTGTCAACGGGATAAATTATTTTTCAGGCCCTATTGAAGCAAATTATAATATTTTCTATATATTTATGGATAAGAAAATATTTCACATGGAAAATTGGCACGGGGACCGCCTGAAATAACATGCTTAGTCGAGTTTTAGAGAGATATAAAGTACTTAGCTTGCTTTAATAATTTTGATATTTTATTAATTATTATAAAATAGGCCATAAATAACCTGACTAAACTGTCGCCTTTGACGTTTGCCTGGCATGGAATAGTCGTCAGTCAAAAAGCTAGCTTCCGACATTGCACACTCAATGTCACTAACTAAAAAATTATACTAGATTTTAGAATCGAGACAAATCTAGCTCAAGACAAATCAAAGGGTTAAGGGGTAAATTAAATAAATGAAAAATATTATAATTAACACCAACAATTCCTCTATGTTTTATAATAGTTTAAGAGCTGTTTTTCATATTCCAATAATATTTGACATTATATCCGATTTTGTATTGTAACTCAAAAAAATCCAAAGAATTATATAAACGCTTCCCCGAGTTGGATTAGAACTAGCAACTCTTGTATGTTAAATTGCAAGTCTCCACTACACTATATTGGCGTCAGTATTATATATTTTAGCTAATAATGATTCTTGTCGTATTTTACAGTAAATTTACGATACATTAACATTGTGTATTCATACACTTGTTACTAATAACTCTAGTGGCCGAATAGTTGATGAATTCAACAAATTATAATATAAATTACATACATATTACCAAAGTCTGGTTCGTTCAGTATTTATGAGGAATAAATAAAATTATATAAATTTAAATATTTATAAAGTGCAAGTTATATTTTGTATAATTAGTTATCTGTGTGTACTAAAGTCTTGCGTCGTTTTAGACTACGCAATGGTTTTGTTTTCAATTCAAATGCAGAGAAATGTTTTTCACGCGTATATAATATAGTACTATTATAGTATGAAGCCAAGACAACCAGGATAATGAGAAAATAATTTTGAGCCTATTACAATCTTTTTTATTATAATTTCATATAATTTTGTTACTTTCATGCATATGCACCTTTCGATTTTTAAGAAGTATATTAGTATCTATTAGTAATAATCTAGTAATAGGTCTAACACAAACTAAAATTATTTAACCAAATCGGTAATCTATATCTATATATATAATAATAAATAGAAGTGTAGTGTCTAATAAGTTGTTTGGTTTTCACGATTATTACACATTTTGAAATGAAACTATTTTTAACCGAATTAATCGCGTATAATATTGATATACGAAAATAAATTTTAGAACCGGACGTTTCGAACACTACAGTAGTCCGAGGTCACAGGTAGACTGAAACTGTACCAGACTACTTGCGAACGTTATTAGATATTTAGACTTGAATTTAGAACTGCTATATTTAGTCTCTTGTGTGTGAAATCGGCGTATTTAGGGTATCAGTAAGTTATCGAGGCGGACGCAAACACTGTACGCCGCCGCGCCCTTTGTATCACGGATTTTGTATAGGTAAAAGTGTTTACTGGTCTATGATATGTTATGGGGAATATTTAAATATCCGTCTTTTTAATGTTCGGTCTAGGAATAAAAATTGGTAAATAGTTGTCAAGTTATTGAGGAAAGTATATTATTCTGTCTAAGAATACTATGCTATAGTCACTTCAGGTTAATCAAAATTATAATTTAAAACGATAGAATAGCCTATTTGAACTTTGATTTTTTAATTTTGATTTTAATAAGCTAAGTTATATACATATTTTAATGAGGTACCTACTGTAAGTACTATCTCGCAATTACAGTGATATTTAAACTTAACAAATTTGAGACTTGTTTTAAGCATTTGATTTATTATGAAAAAATTGGAAAATCTATTCTTAGCAAAATACCTAAAGCTTTATATAAAATTATTCATACAGCTTTCAATTTATTAATATTCCATTTATATATGTATATATACAGGTGCTAGACTCGTTTAAAATATATCGACGTGACCATTGTACTAAGATACCTTATTAACGGTCATATAAAATCATATAATTTAAATAGCTATTTATATATATATATCCGCCAATCAAGAAGCAATGTCTCAATTACGGCGGAAAGTCAAGAGCAAAGAAAAAGTCCTTTACGGATACCAGCCCGATTGGGGAGTCGGACGTGGTTATGTGGGACTCCGGTCAGATAGGCCATCCGTATACCCACTAAAACCTCACGGTGCTCGTCGACCGCCACTAGCCGAGGCCACGGGAACTCCAATCTTCCGTGAACCCCGGCGGCGAGGTTCTCTGACTACTTTTAACGATTAACGTCAACGGCCCCTACATATATTAAAAATTGTGTCAATTTTCAAAGTGTCCGACAAGTATTTTGGACTTGTCTCAATATTTACGTATTCACTGCCGTGTTTAGATTTGCGACTATCGGCTTCGATCGCTATCTTTAATGCCCAGTCAGTGGTACTGGTGAATAATTATGCGTGGAACGATGCAGTTCAAGGCTGCGATGGCGGCTTGCTAATAAATTTAGACGACTTCTATATATATATATACCTTTAATATATGCTAAATTCTTGATATAAAAAAAAACTATACCAATAGATACACTACTTATATTTTGTGGATGTGGCTTAAAAAAATATTATGCAATATCTTTTGAATAATGGCACATAATACCCTTGTAAATATAAACAAAACGTTACACTTGAATAGAATAAAGCTTTTTGAAATATTATTTCATTTATTTCTATGAAATATCAGCTGTAAGCTACTTATTCAATACTTTAATACTGAACACTATCTAATCACAATTAATGTATGAATAAATAAGAAACAATACTCGCATGTATTTTTAATATCACGTCGGGCTAACATATGCTGTTTGTCGGCAGGCATGAAGATGACTATGTCCACGACAGCGACAATGAGCGCCCGGGTGCACAGGAAAGTCATCCGTGCACCCCACAAGAGGGCGCATCCGGGGAAAATGCTGCACGGCGGGAAGTCGGTGCACCCCGGTAAAACCGTCCTCGGCCCGGGTAAACATGCTCACGCAGTACACGCCGGCAAGTACGCGCATCTCGGCAAGTTCGGGAAACTCGGCCACTACACTCACTCGCACACTCTTCGACCCCCGGAGCCTTGTGAGAATAGTAACGACAGTGGCCTTGGACAGGATCCGGTAAACAGGTGAGGCTCTCTGCTTTTCGATTGGTCAGGAACTGGTAGTGATCAGGCTGAAAGATAAAGGGACTGTTGTTGCTCGTTGACTATTATACAGTTAGATTGATATTTAGACAATATTGTCAGTAGTTTTTAGCTACACTTGCATTTTTTTATTCGATTTATGTAAAAATGCTTCTTTTTAAATTATAATAATCAAAATTGGCCAGTTTCAATATTACTAAACATGTTTGACTAATTTATGTTTACAAATAGAATTTAGATAAAGAGTTTTTGTTTTTGGCACAGTGTGATGCGTCTGACTGTAACCGCTTGCTTGTGGGTTCGATTTCCACTCGGAGAAATGATTATATTTAAAATATTTCTCCGCTCTTGTACCTAAGCAGCGCAGCGGTGAGTTCCATCATCCAATACGCAATGTCCCGTTTTCGATCGGAAACGGAGAACGTGGAGAACGGAGTGTCTTGACACTAGGCTATAATTACTTTAAAAGCAATATTTAATATAACACAATAACATCAAACAAGCTGTACTTAATTATTTATCATAGTATCCTTATATGATAAACATTTGTATACCGGAATTTGTAGTAAATGCGATTATATACAAATAAATAAGAGGGTTTTACCTCCAATAACATATTGTCATGTTTTAAGGAAACTCATCAAATATTTCTCAATTTGTTATGACAATGAATACGGAAGTACTAATTTTTTATTCGTTTACGTATTGCTCTGAGTCTAACGCAGTGCAATTTTCATTTCTGCTTAAATGTCGGCTAAACAAATTATTGCCAGTAATCGCATGAACGGGGCAACAAAGCTTATAAGTAACATATGTTAGCTTGTAACAGCTAGTTGTTTATAATTTTTTATACTTGCAACAGTTTTTTAAATACAACAATTGCACCAAAACGGGATTTGAATCCACGTCCACGTTTGAATCTTCAGACAGTAATTGTCAATGAAGTTCATTGTACCTACATATATATATATAAAATATGCTTGAACTTTTTAGCTTGAGAGAGATTCTGACAACGTAAATTAGACATTTCAAACAAGTCAAACTAGTAGTAAAGTCTTTATAAAATTAGGATTATCAAAATATCAGTCTTAAGACTGTAAGAGAACCTTCGTGAGGCAGTTCAAAAGCAAATTATCTAAATAAAGATATGCTAAGTACAAAAATAAGCAGTAATATAATAAACGCAGTTTGTACGTAGGTGGATAGAACTGAAACGTATCGGTTAATCGTCAGAACGCTTGGACAGTTTCTGAGAGGCGCAGGTTCGAGTCCCGCTACATTTATTTTTTTATATAATATTTATATCTAATACCTAGTACGTATTTAAAATCTTTATTCTTTTGATTATTCATTGATATGAATGTGAGTAATTAGTAGCGCTATTTTTAAAATAAAAACCATTTAATAATACCTAATATGAGCGTGACAATTCTTTATTTACAATAAGATACGGATGTGTTACGGTTTCACGGTTTTTTCATGGCTTTATAACATTTGACCTTTAACTAGTTATTGCAAAATGGCGGTATTTAATAAAAAAGCAAATATGTTTTCGCGATTTATACACACACATTTTGAGATGAAACTTTTTTTAGCCGCAGTCTACAGTCTAGATCACGGACTATTGCAAAGTGTTCGAAATGTACGTCGGGTTTTCTAAAAATACGCGACTAATTCGTTTAAAAATAGTTTCAATTCAAAATGTATAAGTAATTGATTGTTTGTAGACGTCTTAAGATGCCTGATGTTATTTCTCTGCAATCGCGATGGGTTGTGGGTTCGATTCTCACATAGTGGATTGATCATAATTAAACTGTTTTAATTTCTCCGCTCTGGTGAATAAGATGAAAGCGCGGCGATGAGGTCCTCCACTCAACACGCAATCTTTCGAATGAGCGGAAAATAGAGAACGGAATATCTGGACACTAGCTTCTCTCCGACTATCCGGATATGCGGTAATAAGTGTAATGCTGAAAAAAATATCAAACTAAAAAAACAGCTAACAATCGGAACGATATAATTGTTTTTGTTTTTAATAAAACGAAAGATTTACTAGAAAAAATTGAGGATTTACTGTAGTTTGAACTTTTACAGTACCATATGCATAACTTACGTATTATTTTATATATATATTATTGTTCATTCAAGTCTCAAGAAGGAGTACCACTTGTAACGCTAGAACTAATCTAGGATTACTAACAAGTTTAAGTCACTGAGTATAATACTACGTAAAAAGCCTTGCCTAATTCCCGTAAATACTTTTTAATTGATAATTATAATTTGTAATTTTGGCAAGTGTCTAATATTTAATATAGGCTTTAATATGTATTCTATTACTTGTTGTAAAATAATATTTTAAAAGATCAACTGCTGTGTCGCTCTTAAGCTTACTCAGCAGAACTGCCTCCTCACCGATGTAGAAGATTCCCGGAGGACTGACATTACTGACATTTTTTTTGATCACTGACGATTTGAAAGTGCATGTTATAGCCTATTAGATAAATAATATTTCGATTTTGTATATTTCGATATTAAAGTAGATAGAAAAGTCAGTCTTGACAAGAATGTCAAGATAAATAAAAACTTGCCTCAAATGATCGAGGACGAGTCTCACATAAACTGCTCCACATGGCGCGAGCGTGAGTACCGCACGTGCTAATTTGTATTTTTGGCACGCGGCAGCCGTGATTCATCTCAGATGCTATCTCTATCCAGGCTTTTAAAGGCAAATGTAAAGTGAAGGATATCCCTCGACAGGTCGTAATTATTGACTTGTATAAGATATATATAAACATAATATATTTGAAATACGTATAAAACTTAAAAATTTAAACGCAGCGGGATTCGAACCCGCGCCTCTTGGTAACCGTCTAAGCGCTCTGACCGCTAAGCCATGCGTTCTACATCCAGCTGCTTCGAAATTCTTATACGCGCTTATTACAATTTATTTTTGTTATATGCATCTCTATAGAGAGATATTTACAAATTTTTGCTACCTAATGATTATTCTACGAACAATATTTTGGCAAGAGAGAATGCTATTTATTAAATATTTTTCAATGATCAAATTTTTATACGTTTTCCTAATATGTTTCTCAGTTTCGTAATTGTATGATTAACACTTTAAAATGTCAAAAAATATATTAACATAGTTTAAGAAATGGAATCTAATGGAAGCTCATTTTATATAGATTTAAAGTCTCACAGAATTGACTGATTCATAGATTATTGACTTACAAATGTTTATTTATATATTATATATAGAATAAGCCATGAAGTGGTGGGATGGCGTCTGACTGCAAACGTAATTGGTCGTGGGTTCGATCCCCACTCAGAGCTGTTGTGGAGCAGCCCAAGTGTCTTGCACTTTCGAAGTTATTAATATAATCAAGAATTCTGAATGAAATATTATCACGCTTAATAATGTTTGCCAAAAATACAGTCGGTGCTAAGAGATGACGATAAACGAGTTCCACTTAGAGAAAATTAACACTTTGTTCCATTTGCGTCATTTACTTGATCTTAATTTATATATGAAAATATTTGGATATGCTGAACTATAAGGAAAAGCTCAAACTTTAATTCTTTGGAGGATTTAGTTAATTATTATATTTTCCGGCTTGTCAGTTTTTAATATAAATTATATTTATTACCATACATTGTCCAAAAATAAAAAAAACGTCATCAAAGATCACTTCGTGTATCTTCATGTATCTGTTTGGTTCATGTCCTACGACAACAATGGAATGCATATAAGTCGTCGATCTGAAATAAGTCCCAAGCTATTTATTTTCGTATTTTCGGCTATGGTGTGCAGAGAGAATATAGTAGCAAGCCTCTTCGTTTTCCAGTTTTCGCCCGTTTTTCCTCAATTAGAAATTTGGTTATCAGAGCTCAATGCCATACTTTGTCGAACCAAACTGGTGAAACAAAATAATTTTAAATACAGACGTTTTTCGGACTAGAACAATTTTCACTTGGGAATAGCTACCACGACCCACAACAATTTCATGCTAATAATATTTTACAGAACGAAACACCATTGACATAAAAACTAAACCATATCGCACAGATTATCCGAGGTGACAGAGGAATGGGATCAGCCTGAAACAAAGAGACGGCGCGAGTGCGAGTCCGGGGTTAAGGTAGAGTGCGACGATGCGAACGATGCGTACGCGTTCGCGCTGCCCGCTGCGCCCGCGCACCCTCCCCCACCCGACGCTGCGCCCGCACTGCCCCTTCCCGCGTACGTTACTTTGGAATCATTCTACCAAGATTTTACCATTTTTTGACAAAATTATCAGT
Source organism: Podotricha telesiphe (assembly GCA_038994665.1). Taxonomy (NCBI): domain Eukaryota; kingdom Metazoa; phylum Arthropoda; class Insecta; order Lepidoptera; family Nymphalidae; genus Podotricha; species Podotricha telesiphe. The sequence goes on from JAOYRR010000042.1 coordinate 146,031, forward strand.
TTATAGAATTTTTTATAATTTGTAATATTTTTTCTCGAAAGCTAAAGGGCACAGCGTTAGTGGATAATGATGAAAATCTCGCTTATATGTGATACTTTGTGTTATATATAGCGATCGTTTATGAGTGTCGTTTTATTTCGATACTAACGCTGCGCATATTTAACTTCACATTTTAATCTGTTCTAATCCTGCATTTATGATGATCATATCCTATAGGATATATACATATCCAATCCTATAGAATATATACATATCCAATCCTATAAGATATATACATATCCAATAGATACAAGATACAAGATACAATACCCAGATAACTAGAAAGATGCTCTCCATCACACCTTTCTACATTTTATATGTCCATTATTTTTATTTGTCAAATTAGTACTCGTGTATCTTATATATTTCATTTATTTCTTGCTAGATTGAATTATAGGTGTGTAATATGAGCTTCCTCAGTTTACCCTGGGGTAACACCATCTGTCTGCATTTAGCTGTGGAAAGACGCATTTCATACTTATTCTGAGTGAAAAATATAAATAAAATTCTGAAATTAAATTTGTGCTGAAGTGGAGACCGAAGTGTCTTGCCACTAGGTTCCTCTCTGAGCCAACCCTGCTATGTGTGAAGTGAAAAGTGAAGTCTCAAAAGTATTAGATCTTTTGGGAGTAAGGGTAAAATCGGATACAGAGATTATATCGATTTTGAAGAAGGAAATAATGCTAAAATTATGAAAATGAAGAGCACGTTCTTCACCGATAGCTTATCACGCGTCTTGTTGTCTCCGCCCCGCGCTCTACAGCTATATATTTTTAGTTCATATGAATATATTTACTGATTCATGACTAGTGAGTAACATGGTTTTGTCTATAAATAGTACGATCTTCGTTAAAAACTTTCAATTCTAATTTCAGATTTTTTGCTCTTAAGTATATAAAATTGTTATGTACAAAATATTGAATAGACAAAAGTTTTCAATAACTTATTAATTTTTTATTTTTATTTTACTTATAACTATTTTTAACCCAACTATACCTAACCAAAAATAATTAACCCAGCGCCACAGTTGTAGTACGCGCCCAGAGGCCGTGGAAAAATTCATAAAATTTAAATATAAACATTTTCCCCAATTGGTATTAGAATAGACAACCCGCTGTGTCCGTCATATGCCACTTAGCCAATTATAATGAATTTTCCGAGCATTGCTTACTTAGACAATTAAATTACGCATCGGTAGGCCTATTTTCCTTCTTACACGAACGTAGATGCTTCACACTTTGTTTGGTCCAACGCTTATATATCCATCCGTATCATTAAATTCCAAGAACATTATCGCGCGCGTTTGGGATTACTTTCGTCAAATAAACAGCTATTTGCTGGAGCAGCTGGATATGTTGAAAGATAATTTGTCTATTGCGCGCTTTCATAACAAAAGACAGTTATATTACTTATCAAATAGTGAAAATCCTTGTAGTAAATCATTTTAAGCAAACCTTTAAAAATTTTAAACCAGCGGGATTCGAAGCCGCGCTTCTTGGAATCCGTCCAAATTGTCTGCCTGACCACTGAGCCATGCGTTCAGATCGGCTACATCAAAATTCAATACGCTTATTACAAATCATATTTGTTGTGAGGCGGGGGGGTTTGACTCCCGCTGCGTTCAAATTTAAACGTCTTATTACATTTTTTTAAAGTGTTATTCGCACACTTAGGAATCGAAAAAGAACGTATTTCTAACGTATAAAAATGAACGGTTTTCAAGAGGCGCGGGAAAACAATCCTATGGTGTTCAAATCTTTTATAAGTTTTCTAAATATATATCTTTTTTAGACGTTTTCAAAAAATGATTTTCATCTTCCATCATCAAGTGTGTAATATCTATCACTTTCCTAAAAATATCCTTGTAAATGATTAGAATACTGAATGAATGATTTGAACTTACATCCTCTTATATAACATGCTTTGACGTTGCGACTATGCATTTCACAACTATAAATTTAAAATTTATGGTTATTAAAGAAAATATTATAGAAAAAAAAATGAATTACCTCATATATACAAAATTTAAAATTGATCTTTAAATTTTTATTTTACAAATGTTGTTTTATAATTCATATGAATAATCAACACTTGCTTGTCATATTACACTCATATATTAACGTAATATACGTATAAAGCTTATCTTATATTATCTAAAGCTTTTCCTCACTTCTCTTATCTTTTTAAACTAATTTCTAAATGATTTCACCTTAAAATAGAGTTTTTTCTGTGAAATTGGCACGTTCGATACATTACAGTCTTCGACGTCATTGGAATTACGTGATATCTCGTAATATTAATTATCTCGTAATTAAACTGTACGAGTGCTGTAAAAATATTTTATCTATATAGACCTTCACCCCATTCGTAAATTAATACACAATATTTGATTATACATTATTCTTAATATTTCATCGCCAAATGATTGCTTTTTTGATAAGGAAATTGTATTCGAAATTCAGTTTAGTTATATAATAAGACTTATCTGATTACAGAATGAGAGCAGGATGCAGCATTTCTAGTCCAAACATGTCAGAAACAGGGAAACGTTTCCAGGACCCCACGTACAGATCGTGCGGCAAATTGGGAAGTAGTGGCAAGTTGGCCAGCAAATATGCCAGTGGTGGCAAGTTAGGTGGAAAACTAGGCGGAAAGCTAGGAGGCAAGTATGGAGGGAAGTTGGCCCAAGCGTTGGCCAGACGGAGAGCGTTGGCCGCCACGCACTCCGGCCCACCCGGGCTCTCTGCTCCACTGACCAATAAGTCCCGGGATGGTGCGGTGGAGTTACAGATATTATGTCAGCCCGAGACACAACACAGAGCAAGGTGATTAAAACGATTATTTATTTCTTTTCCATGTTTTGTTTTTGTATATTTTACAAGTGTCTTTTTATTAGTTTTAAAAAAGGTTACCATCCTGGCGCAGTGGAACTGTGTATGACTATCAAGGATATGATCCTTAGTTTTATCATAAACGTCATTCTCCGCGCTGATAAGGCAAAGTGCAGTGTTGAGTACCGCACGCAATATTTCTAATTGGGGCGGTGCAAAACGGAGTGTCTGGACACTAGGCGCTCTTTGCGCACCCTGCTATACAGGCTACAGCGTGAAGCTAATATAATATAAATAGCTTTAATGTCGCCCTTGATTAACTTAATAATTGTATGTAATTTCTTAATACACATTGCAGGTACCAGACTGAAGGTAGTCGAGGCGCAGTTAAAGACAATTCTGGCAACGGGTTCCCCGTCGTTAAATTGGTTGGTTATGACAAACCAGCTGTGTTACAGGTGATTAAATATTGAATTTATGTATTTAATACTGTTATATTTGTATTTAATCAAAATGGAAGACTTTAGAGCATTCGAACTAATCTCTTCGGAGATTAAATGAAATCTGAAATTACAATTTGTGTTTGCCTCAGATTCGGGTGGGAAGTGAAGCTTTTAAAAAATACTTATTTAGAATACGTATAAAATTTGGAACGCAGCGGCATTTGAACCCGCGCTTCTTGAAAACCGTTTACTTGAACGGTTTTTACACGATTTGAATACGTTTTCAATTTAATTTCCTAAGTGTGCGAATAACACTTTAAAAAAATGTTAAAGGAAAAAGATTATATTCTAATAATGGTAACTTTGGTATAATGTAGACATAATAATCTGATGTACACAGTGATCAGAGAGAACGTGGTGTCAAGACACTCCATTCTCCACTTTTCCGATTTAAGACGAGAATGAATGACGTGTGAATAAATCAGTTAGTCCGACGCTGCGACACTGCGCCACGATGACTTAAAAACAAAGAATATATATATCGCCTCCAACCTTAACAAAACACTTGGGTGGCAAGTCCCAATCAAGAAGTGGTTCCAAGCTTCTTTCTTAGCAAATCAAGCAGGAAATGCTAAGTTTCGTAAATGAATTTCCACAGGTATTCATAGGCACGGACACTGGCCGCGTGGCGCCGCACATGTTCTACCAAGCTTGCCGCGTCTCCGGCAAGAACTCCACGCCGTGCAAGGAAAGGAAGGAGGATGGCACCGTCGTTATAGAGATCGATCTGGAGCCTACCAAGAAGTGGGAGGTCACTTGTGACTGTGTTGGAATACTCAAGGTTAGTGAGTCAGTAAATATAGGACATTTTGTATTTCAATCTATATAATATATAAATATTGAAAACCGTTTGACGTACAAAGATGAAATGGTGTAGAGGGTAGTTACGTCCGCTAAGAACGGATTTCGCGATAGGGCCGGATTAAGGAGGTATAAAGGTTATTGCAAGTTTGTATGAAAATCCTTCATTATTTTGCTTAAATCTTGAAGACGATCGCTAAGAACGGATTTTGCGGGGCTTATATTTTTATTACTACGCGGATGAAGTCGCGGCCAACAGGTAATATTATATAAATCTGGTAGTACTGCCGTAAAGCTCCCCTTTTTTTTTTTTTTTTTTTTTTTTTTTTTTTTTTTTTTTTTTTTTTTTTTTTTTTTTTTTTTTTTTTTTTTTTTTTTTTTTTTTTTTTTTTTTTTTTTTTTTTTTTTTTTTTTTTTTTTTTTTTTTTTTTTTTTTTTTTTTTTTTTTTTTTTTTTTTTTTTTTTTTTTTTTTTTTTTTTTTTTTTTTTTTTTTTTTTTTTTTTTTTTTTTTTTTTTTTTTTTTTTTTTTTTTTTTTTTTTTTTTTTTTTTTTTTTTTTTTTTTTTTTTTTTTTTTTTTTTTTTTTTTTTTTTTTTTTTTTTTTTTTTTTTTTTTTTTTTTTTTTTTTTTTTTTTTTTTTTTTTTTTTTTTTTTTTTTTTTTTTTTTTTTTTTTTTTTTTTTTTTTTTTTTTTTTTTTTTTTTTTTTTTTTTTTTTTTTTTTTTTTTTTTTTTTTTTTTTTTTTTTTTTTTTTTTTTTTTTTTTTTTTTTTTTTTTTTTTTTTTTTTTTTTTTTTTTTTTTTTTTTTTTTTTTTTTTTTTTTTTTTTTTTTTTTTTTTTTTTTTTTTTTTTTTTTTTTTTTTTTTTTTTTTTTTTTTTTTTTTTTTTTTTTTTTTTTTTTTTTTTTTTTTTTTTTTTTTTTTTTTTTTTTTTTTTTTTTTTTTTTTTTTTTTTTTTTTTTTTTTTTTTTTTTTTTTTTTTTTTTTTTTTTTTTTTTTTTTTTTTTTTTTTTTTTTTTTTTTTTTTTTTTTTTTTTTTTTTTTTTTTTTTTTTTTTTTTTTTTTTTTTTTTTTTTTTTTTTTTTTTTTTTTTTTTTTTTTTTTTTTTTTTTTTTTTTTTTTTTTTTTTTTTTTTTTTTTTTTTTTTTTTTTTTTTTTTTTTTTTTTTTTTTTTTTTTTTTTTTTTTTTTTTTTTTTTTTTTTTTTTTTTTTTTTTTTTTTTTTTTTTTTTTTTTTTTTTTTTTTTTTTTTTTTTTTTTTTTTTTTTTTTTTTTTTTTTTTTTTTTTTTTTTTTTTTTTTTTTTTTTTTTTTTTTTTTTTTTTTTTTTTTTTTTTTTTTTTTTTTTTTTTTTTTTTTTTTTTTTTTTTTTTTTTTTTTTTTTTTTTTTTTTTTTTTTTTTTTTTTTTTTTTTTTTTTTTTTTTTTTTTTTTTTTTTTTTTTTTTTTTTTTTTTTTTTTTTTTTTTTTTTTTTTTTTTTTTTTTTTTTTTTTTTTTTTTTTTTTTTTTTTTTTTTTTTTTTTTTTTTTTTTTTTTTTTTTTTTTTTTTTTTTTTTTTTTTTTTTTTTTTTTTTTTTTTTTTTTTTTTTTTTTTTTTTTTTTTTTTTTTTTTTTTTTTTTTTTTTTTTTTTTTTTTTTTTTTTTTTTTTTTTTTTTTTTTTTTTTTTTTTTTTTTTTTTTTTTTTTTTTTTTTTTTTTTTTTTTTTTTTTTTTTTTTTTTTTTTTTTTTTTTTTTTTTTTTTTTTTTTTTTTTTTTTTTTTTTTTTTTTTTTTTTTTTTTTTTTTTTTTTTTTTTTTTTTTTTTTTTTTTTTTTTTTTTTTTTTTTTTTTTTTTTTTTTTTTTTTTTTTTTTTTTTTTTTTTTTTTTTTTTTTTTTTTTTTTTTTTTTTTTTTTTTTTTTTTTTTTTTTTTTTTTTTTTTTTTTTTTTTTTTTTTTTTTTTTTTTTTTTTTTTTTTTTTTTTTTTTTTTTTTTTTTTTTTTTTTTTTTTTTTTTTTTTTTTTTTTTTTTTTTTTTTTTTTTTTTTTTTTTTTTTTTTTTTTTTTTTTTTTTTTTTTTTTTTTTTTTTTTTTTTTTTTTTTTTTTTTTTTTTTTTTTTTTTTTTTTTTTTTTTTTTTTTTTTTTTTTTTTTTTTTTTTTTTTTTTTTTTTTTTTTTTTTTTTTTTTTTTTTTTTTTTTTTTTTTTTTTTTTTTTTTTTTTTTTTTTTTTTTTTTTTTTTTTTTTTTTTTTTTTTTTTTTTTTTTTTTTTTTTTTTTTTTTTTTTTTTTTTTTTTTTTTTTTTTTTTTTTTTTTTTTTTTTTTTTTTTTTTTTTTTTTTTTTTTTTTTTTTTTTTTTTTTTTTTTTTTTTTTTTTTTTTTTTTTTTTTTTTTTTTTTTTTTTTTTTTTTTTTTTTTTTTTTTTTTTTTTTTTTTTTTTTTTTTTTTTTTTTTTTTTTTTTTTTTTTTTTTTTTTTTTTTTTTTTTTTTTTTTTTTTTTTTTTTTTTTTTTTTTTTTTTTTTTTTTTTTTTTTTTTTTTTTTTTTTTTTTTTTTTTTTTTTTTTTTTTTTTTTTTTTTTTTTTTTTTTTTTTTTTTTTTTTTTTTTTTTTTTTTTTTTTTTTTTTTTTTTTTTTTTTTTTTTTTTTTTTTTTTTTTTTTTTTTTTTTTTTTTTTTTTTTTTTTTTTTTTTTTTTTTTTTTTTTTTTTTTTTTTTTTTTTTTTTTTTTTTTTTTTTTTTTTTTTTTTTTTTTTTTTTTTTTTTTTTTTTTTTTTTTTTTTTTTTTTTTTTTTTTTTTTTTTTTTTTTTTTTTTTTTTTTTTTTTTTTTTTTTTTTTTTTTTTTTTTTTTTTTTTTTTTTTTTTTTTTTTTTTTTTTTTTTTTTTTTTTTTTTTTTTTTTTTTTTTTTTTTTTTTTTTTTTTTTTTTTTTTTTTTTTTTTTTTTTTTTTTTTTTTTTTTTTTTTTTTTTTTTTTTTTTTTTTTTTTTTTTTTTTTTTTTTTTTTTTTTTTTTTTTTTTTTTTTTTTTTTTTTTTTTTTTTTTTTTTTTTTTTTTTTTTTTTTTTTTTTTTTTTTTTTTTTTTTTTTTTTTTTTTTTTTTTTTTTTTTTTTTTTTTTTTTTTTTTTTTTTTTTTTTTTTTTTTTTTTTTTTTTTTTTTTTTTTTTTTTTTTTTTTTTTTTTTTTTTTTTTTTTTTTTTTTTTTTTTTTTTTTTTTTTTTTTTTTTTTTTTTTTTTTTTTTTTTTTTTTTTTTTTTTTTTTTTTTTTTTTTTTTTTTTTTTTTTTTTTTTTTTTTTTTTTTTTTTTTTTTTTTTTTTTTTTTTTTTTTTTTTCTATATAGCTCGTTCATTTTCTCGCACTTGTTCTTTTCTGGACTGAGGCACTAATAAAGCGCATTGACAATCATTTTTTGATTGTTAATGCGCTTTACTAGTGCCTAAAAAGCATAAAAAGCATAAAAATTGTTATTTAGCTTAAAAACGAATGGACTTAAGTATTTAGCTTAAAGCATGGATGCACAGACCCCGGCCCACCGGTCGAATACTGGTGGCCCGCCGACAGCAAATATAATACTCTCGTACATTCGAAAAATATTGAATTCTATTCCAGAATAAAACCAAAAGAAAATATGTTCGAAGAAGTAAATTTAAATCTCGCGCCCAAAAATGCTAACATCGCATGATATATAGATAAAATGATAGCAGCCTTTATATAAAGTTCAAAATAGTAGAGAAATCACGAATTTTCTAGCGCGGTGTGAGCAATAAATTCATTTTCAATTTTAATAAATTATTATCAATTGTTTATTGTCTTTAATTACCTATAATTCTAGCGGCCGGCCCGCCGTCAGTTCATGATTTGCCCGAGTGGCCCCTAGTCTGTGTAACCCTGGCTTAAATGCTTAATGTGTAAACTCAACGCAATAAAAACACAAACGAGAAATATATTCTTAGAATAAATTATTTATTATTATATATTATTAATAAATAAGTATATGCTATATATTTTGTAAACATTTTTTAAAGTGTTATTCCCACACTAAGAAAATTGATAAAGACATATTTAGAAAACGTATTAAAATTTGAAAGCAGCGGGACTTGAACCCGCGCCTCATGAAAACCGTTCAAGCGCTCTGACCGCTAAGCCATGCGTTCTACATCCAGCTACGTTGAAACTCTTATACGCTTATTACAACTTATATTTGTTGTTAGTATATGCTATTTTTGTAAATAAGTAATTCGTCAATTACGTAACGCTTATCAAACAATGACCTAATTGCATATGCATTGATCGGCGCGTGGTTATCAGCGTGCCTCCGCCCCGGCCGTCGGCTATCTAAGCGGTCAACGTGCGGGACTATCTCAGTTAGCCTGGCAATGTACGTAGAACGGACAGTTTCATCTTTCCTTATTGATGTTTTAATTTGAAATTTAAAGGCTGTTTGATTGTAAACCCGTTTGATGGTTGTGGGTTCGGTGTTCGATCGAACGTGGTGTGGCGATTCGCGTTTACTATCACGTTTCTTGGTTTTTTTAGTAATAAGTATTAAAAAAAGACCAAAATTTTGCATACGAAGAATGAATTTAATAAATCACGCTGTAGCTGTAAATATTCCCTACTCAGCCTTACTAGTCTCAAATTATGGAATTAATTGAAAGACTACAATATTGTTTGCAAGGTAATTTATCATTATGTCCTTGTAAAATTATACAATAACGGGGTCTCCACTATTGTTTACAATATGTGTACAATATGTACGCGCTTAGTTCTAAAGTTATAGATTCAATCTAGTCAACAATAATACTAAGAGACTACTAACTAGACTATGGACAATGATATACAATAAGACCTTTAACAGAAATAAAATTAATAATATATTTTCTATATTATTATATATTTTTGCAACTAGCGACCCGCTCGCGGCTTTCCCCGCCTAAACGGCGTTAGCGCCAGCGTCAATTAAATTCTTAGAAAAAACAAAAAAATGAATGAGAGAGAAAGTGGCCTATGCTCATCCCAAGACCCTCAAGTGTTTCTATATGAAATTTCATCACAATCCGTTCAGAGTTTTAGCCGTACTTTCGCATTTATAATATTAGTATGAATGTCATACATTACAATTCCATTAGTCCAATTAACATAAAATGCAGCAAAAACAATATTGTAATTTTCATAGGAGCGTAACGTGGATGTGGAACACCGTTTTGGGGAAGCGCTGGGGGGCGCGGTGGGGGCCCACGCCGCACGCGGGAAGAAAAAGTCCACAAGATGCCGGATGGTGTTCCGTACTGAGATACTGAACGCAACTGGGCAGCCGGAGACCTTGCAAGTGTGCTCCACTCAGATTATATGCAGTGAGTTGATTTTTTTTATGCCATGATTGTATTGGCTTAGCTTGACTGTCAGATTAATTTAGTACATTTCACAATTATCAACGACTGATATCAATTCATGATTTAAAAAAAACCCAATAGTATATACTTAACAGTATAGCTAAGTAGTAAAATTAATTTTATAATAACAACAATTTGTTATCAAAATGTTAACATAAGTTTTTAAGCTATATTTGCTTTAAAGAAAAAAATTGTGGTATCTACATATCTTTAATTCTGTATTTCCTTGTTCTTCGCAAATCAAGGATCATATATCCTTGATATGATAAAATTATCCTATAAACCTTATCTTATATCCTTAAGTCTTAAATACCCTTGGTTTTTATGGCTATTTCAACGCCAATTACTCGGCCGTTCAACGCCCTCTCCTCAACCACCCACTCCTCTGGTGTCGATGCCAAGACCAATAGAGTCAAGAGTTTTAACCTCACGTTAGAGATTTCACAAAATTCGTTTAATAAATGATATATATTAGTATATATTTTTTTTGATTTTTTTTTTAAATGTAGATAGATTTATTTTATACAATTTTCCTCCTCCAGCACAACCCCCTGGCGTACCTGAGGTATGTCGCAAGTCCTTGGTATCCTGTCCAGCTAATGGTGGTTTGGAACTTTATCTCCTGGGCAAGAACTTCCTGAAGGAGACACGTGTGGTGTTCCGCGCCTCTCATGATGGTTCCTCCTGGGAAGAGGAGGTTGCGCCTGATAAAGAGTTTCTTCAACAGGTGAGCTTATATAATATATGTTTTCAGCTTCACATTTCATAGCAGTCAGAATCTAGAACCTAGTGCCAAGACACTCCCTTTTCCGCCTTAATTAATCCCCCGCGGACATACATACTAAGTATGTAATGTATATCACTATCATGCTCAGTTCTCTACATTTTACCTCGTTCTAAGTAAAAGAAGCTTAGTGACATATTGGCAATTGACGCTTTAACTCACAACCAAGGCTTGTAGGACCCCTGTCTCAAAGTCAATGTCAAATAATTTTATTCAAATCTTCTTCTCTATGTTATTCTCTGTTAATCTTCTTAAGATGCATGTTTCATTTTTTGAACAAACAATTCAGTCAAACAATTTACCAGTGGTTCACTAAAGTTAATGCCTCAGACCTGAAAAGAACCAGCGCAAGATACTCAGCGAGATTTCTTTTTTTTTTCCAATACAATTATTTACAGATTAATCTGTTGGCTTACAGTCTGGTCATGAGATGCTTAAGGTTCTTGTTATTTATTATATATTATTTTAATTTCACAATTTATAGCATTCTCGCGAAACATACATTTATGGCAATATAGATAGTTTCTATAAGTTCCTTAAACAGCCTAGTATTTACTTTTTTATAAAAATAAGTTAAAAAAATATATAAATTAAGACTGTATTACTAATAAATTAGTCTTAACCATTGTGGCGGAGTGGGACAGCGTCTAACTGTAAACGCGATGGTTGTGGATTCGACTCCTAGGTCTAAAAGCACTCAAATGATTGTCAAATGATCTGGTAAGACAAAACTGTGTCAAGTATCTTAATCTTAATAAGTTACCAACTAAATGATAACAATTTAAATTTAAACTATACTATTTTTAACTTAATTATGGCCACTACTGACTAACTTATACCCACAGACCCATCTGGTATGCTGCGTGCCGCCATACCGCCGCACTGAAATCGCCGAGCCGGTGTGCGTGCAGCTGTTCGTGCGCGCGGGCGGAAAGGCGTCCGAGCCCCACGCCTTCTACTACACGCCCTCCCCCCGCGCGCACGCGCCTCCACCCCACTGCACCCTGCACCCGCACGCCGTCAAGTACTCGGGTAAGACGTCGGCCCTGTCACGTGTCGTGACGTGTGACGTGTGACACGTCTATAGTTATGCGCGATTGTGGCTATATAATTGTCGGACACAATTCTGTATTATTATTGGGACGTTATGGAGCTCCGTGGCCGAATGTATCGGACATCCGAAATATAAAACGATCCGTAACCTTAATCGAAATGGAAATAGAAGTTTCGATTATGGGTGGAGACTACATTAAAGCAGTCAATAATAGATTTTTAGGGCGGGATCTCTTAGTACAGGCATAATTTGCTTTTTTGTGTTAGATCTGTTTTTGGTAAAAATAATATAAAACAATAGGCAATTAATAAATTAGTGCCTGAAATAAACTTAATTTTCTAAAAAATCTTGTATCCATAACATCCCTAATACAATATAGACGGAATTTGATCCTTTTTTATTTTCTATAATTTGTCCTGATGAAGAATTTGACCGTTAAATTATATTGCCAAATCAATATGTCGTGTATGTTTTAATAGATTTATTTTTCTTTAAATATATATAAATACTATGATTCAATTAATTGCCTATTATAAATGAAATGAACTAGAATGTCGCATGACTAATAAATATGATGTACACCAAAACGCTTTTCTACTATATTTATTTAAATAAATGTTCCACATTGCTACTTGTAGGTTTGTATCGAAACCAATGCACAAGCTTCAAATTAAAAGTATCAAGAAAAAAATATACATTTTTAATACTCTTACAAAATAAAAAAAAAATTGTTAGAACACTACATTATTAGAAATCTCTCTGCAGAGATGCTAACAACAAAAATAAACTGTGATAAGCGTATAAGAATTTCGACGTAGCCGGATGTCGAGCGCATGGCTTAGTAGTCAGAGCGCTTGGACCCGGACGGTTTCGGGAAGGCGCGGGTTCGAATCCCGCTGCGTTTAATTTTTATACGTTTCCTAAAAATGGTTTTCTTTAAGATAAATGTTTTTATCTCTATTGCTGAACCGATTTCGAGTATATTTTTGTGTAATATATTTCTTGCGTTTACATGCATATTTTATATATGGAGCTTTGTATATAATTGCTATGGATGGGACCTTTGACGCTAAATCATTTTCCTTATTAACTTTTTTTTAAAAACGCAATCCGAATTGAAACTACACGTAAAGCTTTACTTATATTTATAATTTTACATTCATAGAATTAATGAATCATACTACCGTGTTATGTAAAATGAAATGTACACATAATAAAAATATAAACTTACTTTTACTGGTTTTTGGCGTGAATGGTCAGTTGAATACACACATAATATAACAGGTTTGTGGTAGAAAAAACTGAAAATTTATTTAATTAAATATGTTATATATATATATATATATAGGGTGATCTAAATGTACATTTTTTTTATTAATTGACTTGTTTTGATATTTATATATATATATATATATATATATATATATATATATATATACATTTTGCAGTGGCAAAGTGCCCATATAACGCGATTCCCACCATTATTCTTTGTTGATGTTTTATAAGAGATGGAATTTTATCACTAGATACTTTGCAAATAATTTTACTACACCAAATATTTATGTAATTGTCCGGTGCAAACCTAGATTTTTAATATTTTTAAACCTTGACAAAAAATTTACACTTAGTCACTGACATATTGATTTATTTATTAATATTTTTTTTATATCACTAAAGAGCACTAGCATTAAAGTATCTAGAGAAGCTAGAGTCTAGAGAAGATAGCAATTACATACTAGAAGTACAAACGTTGATTTCTCGTTGTTAAAGTTAAAAAAAGACCACATAATTAAAGCTATAGAAACATTTTGCAATAATCTCTGTGCGTTACCTATTTTTTAATAGATTATTAACTGTTATAGTAACGTTACGTGTATGAAAATAATGGTATATTTATTTAGAAATGAGCTAAATTTTTTTAATAATCACCTTGTATATATTATTAATATTCTATTGAATCACTACGTCATCGCAATATTGTGTGTATTAAAACAAAAATAACAATGAATTTTGAGCCTGTACTAACTACAACTGCTTGTCGCATGCTCCACGCACTGTTAGATATAAAGTTTTTATATATATAATATATAGTATTCATATATACTTAAGAAAAGTTGGGAAGAAATGACTGATACGTATATGCGTGTTTGTTTCCCGTCTGTTCAAGCTAGGTCTGTCTAGGTAGCGAGCGAGCTGCCGCCCGCCGCCGCGCCGCCCCTAACTATGGTACTGACTCTGACACGCAACACACACACAAACACACTCTCACTCACACTCTCTCACACACACACACACACACACACACACACACACACCGACACACACACGCGCGCACACAAATAAGCACATTTTTATATATATCTAGATTTAATTTTAATTCCACAGATTATTAATAATTTTCATAATATGTTTTATTATGAAAATTATTTACTAGTTTATGAATATGATTTACTATTTTTTTCTTAATTCCATGAATGAACTTTACTTAATTATATTTTTTTTAAAATTGTAGAGCAAAATTTTAAAAATAAGCAAAAGCTTTAATCTGTGCAGCCATATTACAAAAAATCTATTACATTTTATATACAATACATTTTATAATGTCTATTCATATTATTACTACACATTTACAAAATTACAACAACCGCCATTGAAACATGTAACATTTTCACAATTTGCATGTACATTTAGTATAAAAAAAATGTAGGTAGTTTTATGATCCTCTGAATACCATACGTCAATAACCCCATTAGTATTTACTTAACTGACAGACTTTTAGGCATAATAAATTGATTTAGTCACAAAAAAGTTAAGCTACAATTTGCCGACAATTTTTTTCAGAAAGTGGAGTTTTGTTGGTTTTTTTTTATTATTATTTAAATTTAAACTAATTATAATCTGTGTACTTTTTCCATTTAGTCATAGCCAAAAAGAAGTACCAACTATAAACAAGAAAGAAGAGATTTAGATTAGATCAGTTGCTTGTGTTCAGTGTTAATTTTAAGAACCCCTCAGCTTTGCAACATTAAAGTATAAAGACGTAATATGTCAGTCTTCTTTGCACTTTAATCATATTAAATGTTTCGCTATTTGAATATGGATACACATAATTAAATTCCACACAGAACTATACTGTATAGACACTTGCATCTTGAACTCTATATATTCAACATAAGACACAAAACGCACTGACACTTCCCAAGTTGCTAGTTGTATTTCGTGCCAAAAGTGATTATTTATTTGTCTTCATATTTGAATCTACTCCTAAACCCATTTCAGTTATAACCTCAATAATTATATAACGCAATTCGTCTAAATTTACTCAATATTTAAAAAAAAGACATTGATTATAAGATGTAAAAGAAGTTCATAAAATACTATCATTATTAAAGGTTATTCTGTACCGACTGATACTGTACTGACCATTTCTTTACTGAGTTATATTAAAGATATACTATACTGGGTGTGACTGTTCTGGAGAGAAACTAAACTGACTATTGCGACTGAGCCGGTAACTATTGTATACTGACTATTATATCTAAAGCTTATACTGTACTTACTAATTATTATGACTTATTTGACTCAATGACTGTTAGACACCGTGTGGTATGGTGTGGTACATGAACTGAAATGGGTTTACCCGGCACGCAGCTAGGCTATCCTGGTAGAGCCTGTGTAACGTGCCCCGTGTGCAGGTGAGGAGCGCTCGTGGGGCGCAGCCCTGATGCCGCCGCCGCAGCCTCCGCGCCGGCCTTCCATCATCGTGCCCGATCCACACTCGCCCATTGGTTTGAAGAGCGAGGTGTGTATATAGATATGAACTTTCTTGTAATAAATTTATTTTTTATTCTTATGGTTGGCCACATAATTATATATATATTCAATAAGAAAGTCCACTTTTGGTTAAAAATAAAAACGCTTAGCATGTTTTATGTAATAAGAAATAACTTTTAATTTTTTTAAACATACATTTACTTTGGTGGTACAGGTACAAGATGAATCCAGTCAGCACTCGTTGATCGAGAGCGCGGAGGGATGCTCGGAGGGCGACAAGCCGCTCTCCGACGACCTCAGCGTCATGGACCTGCGTCTCAAGTCCGAGACAATCACGAGAGATCCCTCACCTCAGGTATGAGGAGCATATAACTTACTTAATGATATTTTTTTAATACAGGCAAATTAAACCTAATGTAAAAACTACTGTTATAAAAAAATACTCTTTATTTAAAGGTTGGCTTTGTTGGTGCTTATGATTCAATGAAACTATCTCCCAACACTACTCAAAGTGAATCGCCCTCCTCAATGGCCTCGTTCACACAACAGCTCCAAGCTATACAAAACCAGGTTCAAACCGACAAAATGGTGGAATCAGTGACCGTCGCCATCTTTAATTCGGACAATGCCAACAACATATATGTCGATCCACCCATTCTCCCCATGAACACCATGGAAACGATGCAGCAGCTCATCTCTTCGAAAGCCGCAATGAACACGCTCGATAGCGACATGAAGGTGATGAACCCCGAGCTGATGATGACGGACTCGTCCATGCAAACTGCCAACGAACAAAGACTGATGGTGTACAACCAGGTGCAGCAGAACAGAGAGGAGAGTTTCAATCCTTTCGGCGCCATCACAAAAATGGAAGCGACACAAATCGAGCAGCGGCTGGCGCGGCAGAGCGCACATATGGAGGCACTGGTGGAGGACGCCATGAAGGCCACGGCCGCCATCCTGCCCGACGACGCCGCTAAGCTCGACGAGCTCGTCAACTCGCGCGTGGACGACCACCTGTCGGGCTCCGCCTCTTCGCCCTCCAGTGCGTCGCACACCTCGCACGCGTCCGACGTGCTGCTTAGCCCCAACGCCGCCGTGGTGCAGCGCGGCACCGCCGACTTGCTGCCGCCCATGCCGGCCTCCACGCTGCCCCCCGACGTCATCCTCAACCCGCAGGTGTCGCCCAGCATGCTGTGCGAGAACAACCAGCGCATCGGCATGGCGCCGGGGCCGAGCCAGGAGGAGCTCATGATGATGCCCGACATCCCCACGTCGGTGAAGACGCCCCCCGCCGCTGTCAAGTCCATGATCCTGAACGCGGCGGCAGAGATCCTGACGTCGGACAGCACCATGAACGCGCTGGTGACGTCGGCCATCAACACGGCCAACATCCTGAGCACGGAGCCCACGGGCCCGGCGGGGGACACGCCGCCCGCGGAGCCGGCCCGCGAGGCGCCGCTGGCCGCCATGTCGCAGGCGGTGTCGCAAGCCGTGACGCAGGCGGTGTCGCAGGCGGTGTCGCAGGCGGTGTCGCAAGCGGTGTCCAAGGAGATGACAGCGCCGGTGCAGGGCCTCACGGACATGAGCGACCAGGATCTGCTCTCGTACATCAACCCGAGCACCTTCGACCAGGGTGAGTACATGGACTTGTGCTTCTGCGCCGACCGCTCCTACAGCCACACCTACCCCTAGTCCTTCACCCTTTGAACCTATCCTACTAAACTATGTTATATTGCAAGGTTGTCGTCATACAGGTTTCTAGATTATTTAGGATAATACCTTTGGTACGATTAAGCTTAAAATAATTATTTAGTATTTAAAAAGTATTGAACAATAATTAGGTATGTAATAGATCTGATATTTCCGATTTGTTTTCGTGTTTTATAATAAGTATTTCGTCGGGTGCATTTTTTCTTAATTTTTATACGCTTATACTTTTACGTATGTTTGTTAATTGTTCTTATAATAACTGCCGAGTTGCCAAAATCCACTACGAACTAACTTATTGAAGCAGATGACATTACTTAATTCATTGCACGTCCAGTAAACAGTCTTTCATTACAACATTCTAGTCAAACATTGTTTTAGTCATTAACATAGATTATATATACAAACACGTATTATGTCGATATTAAATTAAATAACAAATAACCATTTTGCCTGTCCAGTTCAAAATTAAAGTAAACTGACAGACATTTCATATATGTATCTGTAAATAAGTATGTATATATTAGCTTTTTAAAATTTAATAGATGAAGTAAAAAGTTTTGAGCGTTTTTTTCTTCTATTTATTTTGACGATAAATTTATTATAAATTTTTTTGGACTTATAATCAAATATACGTTGTTTTAATTATAACTCTACAATTTCGCGATTGAAGAACTGTTTGTCTTTTTTGATAAAATATACTATTACTAGTTTTTTTTTCTTAGAAAAAAATTAAATCGCCTTGTATGGTACACCTAGGCAATATGGCTCAAAGCTTCTGGTGTTATCTCGATGGAAATTAATTCAGATCAATGAACAGTACAAGTACAAATTGGGACTCAATCGCCTGTTGTTCTCTCTTGTGACACATCTTGACCTCCACTCACCGTCTGATTTATAAATAGACTCATGCATGGTTCAGCAAAAAATCGCATAAATTAATTCGGTTCAAAAGATTGTTTTGCACCGTTACTTAAAGTTCGTGAGTAACGGAACGGAACGGAACAAGTACCGGAACGTATCGCAGCCATATTTTAGTATATAAGTAATTTGGTCGTCTGCTTCACTATTTCAACCTTATCATAGATAGTGATACTAAACTTGAATTTTCGAACTTCGAATTTAACTTTTTGTACCTCCAGTTAAGAACGCTTAAACGTCAAACTATTTAAAGCGTTATTTTGCTTTAAGTATATAATAATGGCAATGGCCCAGTAAAGGTAAAAACGCTCAAAACTTTTTACTTCACCGTTATATATTATTATTTTTCTTGACTTACAAACTAACTAATTTGCCTCTTTTCCAGTGTGAGGGGTGACACTGATGCATTTGTATCGAGTTCGGGCTCAAAAGCAGTTTTTATGTGAATTATTAGCGTAGTATAAGCTATTATAATCTTATGGATGAAGTATGCTTGGTCAACATTTTTAGAAAACGTATAAAAAAGTTTTTCAATTTCCTAAGTGTGTGAATAACACTTTAAAAAATGTTAAAAATATGCTTGGTCAATTAATACGTGAGTCAGTATTACAGGGCTAATGATTAATATATTGTGAAGTTTGACGAAACGTTTATCATATATTATATTATATATTATAATAAAAAATATATTTACTCAAAAATATAAAACAAATAGAACACTCTGTATATAGTATGAATAATTTTCAATCGATCTTTTAAGACTTTTGATTGAAGTCTCGATGAAGGTATTGAGGTTTCTTTTTTTACACTTTTTTGCCATTTGTGCGTTTCGTTGAACTATATACGTGTCCTAAAAGATAATTGTATGTGTTCAGGTGAATGGACGCGATTGTGTTAGGTTATATATTCGAATTTTATTATGTAAATAATGACTAGCTTTGTATTTGTTCTTATTGTTGTTGACGTGTGGCGGCCATCTTGGAAATGCTAAGTTTTTTCTTTGAATCATATTCCACGCTATGTTCAAACGCACAAAATGACAACGAGAAAGTTTTTATCTTACAGAAAGTTTTGTTTAGTATTCGCAACTTAGGTGTATTTGATTTCGGATAGCCGCCATTGCCGCTTGTATTTTGCCCGTTGTGTACACTTTCTTTTTGTTTCTAAAACGTAAAACTTGTATGATACTGTAATTTTATATGATATATTTTATAAAACTTTACAATTTTTATAAAATTAAGCCAAGAAGTGTACACGCGGACTTCGTATGAATGTTAGACCTGTAGTCCGCTGAAGTACTATGATACAATTTTAAATGTATTGTAATGATATTGCTGTAGTGTTCGATGGGTCTGTGCTATGTTTTGCATTAGTTAATTGTTTATTCGTAAGACGAAGGCAGTATTGCATGGCGGTCTATGATTATAAAAGTTGAAATATTTATATATGATATAAATACTATATAGTAAACGTTTCATTACGAACATTTTATAAAATTATACCTGTATTATAATATTTAGTCCACAAGTTTTTGTGTTCTCGAAATCATAGCGCAATGCAATACAGCCTCAGCCTAAGGACAACAGTACTGATGTGATAGAGCAAAGATTGTGTGTAGTGTAATGTTCGTTTATAGGTCGAGTCGAATGCTACATATTAATGTGCCATTTAATGTAACCTTAGCGTTAGGTAGCCTAGTATTGATGTCATCTCACTGTCGGCCAAGTTTTTATTCATTGTATTTATTAAAAAACACACACAAAATAAATTCATAAGACCTCATTAACTGTCGCTTTGACGTTTCATGTCAAATACTAAAACCGAACCGTCACAAGACAGCGGTTTGACATTGTAAGAGTTTTAAAATGGAATTGAGACTAGCGTTTGGTTTTTTGTTTCATAAAAAGACTGAGGGAGAACAAAATAATGCCAACCACGAGTTTGACGTCCATTACAGATAAAGCAAAATTCACTCTATTGAATGAATTGAATTCCTTATAAAAGTTCAAATTTATATTCTAGCCAAATATAACCATTGATTGATTATATATAAATATTTATTGAATGTTTATCAGAATTAGAGAAGTCTATACTAATTATTATATATTAAAATATTTATTAGACAATTAAAAGTATTTCACGTGTATTTTATACTGGTGTTTAGACCAATTTTAGACCTTTTGAAGAATGTTTGTGCCTTTGGCACATTTTCTTACTACATAATACAGTACTTAGGGACCAGATAAAAAAAAATAAAAAACTATCGTAATACAAATATTAAAATTGAAAACATTTTAGTAATATTGAATCTCTATGATACATGGTGTCCCAAAATAGAAAAATTGTTATAGAAAATAATTGTTAAACAAAAATTGTGAATTTTATTTTATATATACTGTAGCATTTAATAAGTGTCGTTATTTATGTACAACATACATTGAACATGTGTCCTAAAATGGTTGAGTGTTTTCCAAAGACATGTGGCCAATAAAATTAAGATCACAATGTACCAACACATTGTTTAAAAACTTTTATTAACCTATCAACGGTCAGAAACAGTTGGTTTTTTATACTTTATCATACAAAGCATGTAAATTTAACTTTTATTGTTATTATATCCGGTGCCAGATTGTAGTGCAACTAAAAAACATCACATTTTTGTGAAGTCTTCCATTATTATTTTATTATTAAGATAATTCAAAATTTGTATAAAAAAAATGGTGTTAATTTGAAAACAGACCTCTTAGATAATCTAATAGAAATCTAATAGAAATCCGTCTGTCTGTACAAAATGTACTGTAAAGCTATTATGTATGTGGGGTAAGCTTCTGCGTGTGGAGTGTAAAATAGATCTCGTCGGTCTAATTCAATGCAACTTGCCGCGGGTTTCGATGAACCATCTATATGTTATTTGTTTTGATGTAATTAAATGTTATTGAAAATTTCATGGCTATCATTTCTTTTTCTTGTCTAGAATAAGTCGCTTTGCACCCGTTTAAATTGTAGTAAATAGTTTGTTAAATGAGAAACATCTTCTTTTTTTTTAATCTAAAATGGCAGGCAACTCGTATCAGAATCGAAACCTTTTTTTATTCTTTTTTTTTTTTTTTTACGTGAGCAAATCCTTTACGGATACCCGCCCGATCGGGGACTCGGACGCGGTTATGTGGGACTCCGGACCGGCAGATATGGGCCGTCCGTTTACCCACTAAAACCTCACGGTGCTCCTCCTCCACCGCCACTGGCTAGGACCACGGGGACTACAATCTTCCTTGGACCCTGGCGGATCAGAATCGAACCTACGATTTGACATATACGGTCACACATTTCCTGATAGCGCCACGACGATGTAATTGACATTGATATATATTTTTGTTTAATATCGTAAAAGCGAAAAGACAATTGTGGCGCAGTGGGACAGCGTCTGACTGTAAACGCTATTGGTTGTGGGTTCGAATCCCATTCGGAGGAATTATTTTATTTAAATTATTTTCACGTGTCTACTCTGGTATCTAAGACAAAGCGCGACAAATTTTAGGCGGAAAGTGGGGAGCCAAGTGTCTTGACACTAGTTTGCTCTTTGACTACACTGCTATACGGCGAAAAGCGTGAAAATTTTTAAATATATGGATTATTCGATGTTATCTGAAATAGAAAGAAAAAAACAAGCTCTATTAGACAAGAATATTATGAGGATGTAATCGACCTTCAGTCGCTTGAGGTTGAAAGTCAATCAATAGTAATTCAGTATGCACTTCGTATATACTTCCATGGACACGGGCAATACCTTTTGTATAACAATATCTGGCTAAAAACTAAGGCCAAAATATTTCAATTACCTTATTAATAAGGGTTTATCATTTATCATTAGTATAAAAACACTATACTTTAACTCACTTCAAATATTACAACTCCCGATTCACAAGTTACTAATTCGAATATGTAAGAAGTTCTAATGTTATTTGGGCTATCTAATTATACTCGTATGTTACTAGTTCAAATTCCACAAGATAATATTTTTGCTTCTTATTGCAGCCGCCTCTAGCAGAGTACGCAGGGAGAAGCTAATATTAGGACACTCGTAATAGCGTATTCTTGAGAGTTGTGAATTCGATTCCCACTACAGGGAACAATTATATTAATTACTCCGCTCTGGACAAAAATGTAAATCAAAATATTTTCCATTCAAATAGGCTATATTAGAACCACTTTCGAATCGTCAATTAACATAAAATGTCAGTATTGTCAGTCCTAGCGGCAGCTGCCACCGGCTCGGAAGGCAGTTCTGCTGAGAAGTGCCGGCGAGAAACTCAACAGTTGCTCTTTTCAAATATAGTCTTACAATAAGTAGCCTCCCATTACCATCAGAACAGTATTCCTGGACCGAATAATATACTTTCCTCAATAATATATATTTAATCTTAATTTTAAATTCTTCAAGTACAAGTCTGGTATTATTTGTGGAATTTTATTATATATACGTATACCATGTGACATAAATGATTTATTCACCGTTTGAAGGCAAAACAAGGAGTAATCAGCTTATTTTTACTTCGTCTATTTATACCGTGTCTATCACTGTTTCTTAAATCATTGTGCATACTTTTGCGGACAAATAAAATTTTATCGTAAGAATATCCATTTTATTAAAAACATCTCGAGCTGCCGTACTGCAAATAGCCCACATTACTTTTTTTTTTTTAATTATAAACAAAGTTGAAATATCGGCAGCATTGTCCCAGAATAATATTCCATAGGACGAGATGCTGAAGGATGTAAACTACGATTTGGGCGGAAAGTGGAGGAATATAATCACTCTCCGATTGGGAATGACAAAATCGTAAAAAACTTCGCATTAGAAATAACTTACAACATACGTTTGCTTCAAACTAAATTGGAACCTACGAAGAAACACAAAATAAAGAAATAAAAACACTTTTAAATCCATAATTCATTTAATTGCCCTGTGTTACAGCTGCAAGCGCCGTGGCCCGCTACCGAGCGCTTCCAACACTTCACACAGTGTTACCTATTTGCATTTATTTATAATTCTATACATACAATATTAAATAATTAAATTAATTTCCTTTTATATACCTAAATATGAACATAGGCAAAAAGTACAGAATAGTATAAATACGATGAGTATGACGGCGACCCACGCTGGCATCGTGTCTGTGGACAAAACGCAATTCAAACAAAAACTTCATTAAATCTATACATATAATAGAAATATAACTGATCGCTGTCTGTATATGAATGGTATATGAGAATTTTTATTATTGGAGGGCATTTATCAACTTAATAGAACCCAAAACAATGTTTTTTTTTCTGTTTGTCTGTGCGTTTGTATCTCAGAGTGAATGAGTATTGCATTAGTTGGTATAAATTTCCGTAATATTTAGTATATATATATATATATTTCATTGCAATTTACGGACATAAAAATGGGATAGTTGATAGATTGATTATTCATAGTTAGGTATTTTTGATGGATGGTATGGAATTTTTGTAGGCCACCGTGGCGTAATGTGACAGGTTCGACTCCCGTCCATCCCATCATTATTTCCATTTCCCCGCTCTGGTGGCAGCAAGACTCCGCCCAACGTCCGGTCAACCGGTCGCGTGAGCTGGACACAATAGAAGCCGTTCGCACTTACTCGCATAAGGCAGCGTGTGCACGACGAGGCGGTTGTCCACGGAAATGGACAGCAGCGCGGCCTCGCAGCGCGCGTGCGGCGCGTGCGAGGCGGCGCGCACCCACTGCAGCCCCGTCACGAACATGCCGTGCGCGCCCGCCACGTGCAGCACGCGCTGCCGACAACGACCGCACCGTTACCCACTGACGGACCACTCTCGTCTAACTACAAACTACAGATCGGGCGGGATCTGAACCTGTTTCTCTTGGAATTGGGCCGAACGTTCCCCGGAATACTATTAGCAGGTCGAGCCACGAGATGATATTTTAAAGTTATATATTAGGTTTTGTGAGTAAATCTTTGGTAAGGGGATTTTGATATTACTTTTAACGCTGATACTGCTAACAAGAGCCAAATTAAAAAATAAACTAACAACAAAAATAAGTTGAAACAAGCGTATAAGAATTTCGTGGTATCCAGGGATGTAGGACGCGTGGCATAGCGGTCAGAGCGCTTGGAAAGTTTCCAGGAGGCGCGGGTTCAATTCTCACTATTACGTTAAATACGTTTACTTATACGTTTTCTAAAAATGATTTTCATTTTCTAAATTAATAAAGTAAGAGCCAATTTTATTTATCAATCAAGAACCGCCTTCTTCTCTAATAAACTAGAAAACATAATGTCAAACTAATCAATTTATCACTCATACAATTATTAATGCCAGAGAAAAATATACACAATCAATTACCTGCAAACTAAAAGCAATATAAATATCGACTGAACCACTAAACATGGTGCCCACTCCCACAAATCTCCCATCGTCCCTCACAGCGAGGGCTGAGAGTGACTCCGCCACCATCACTGTCTTCTTCAAAGCCCCACTTTTAGGGTCCCACTGCTGGACCAGACCCTGGGCTTTGCCAGATCTGGCGAGTGGATTGGCGATTGTGAACATCCTGTATTCACCTTCTCTGTCTTCTATTGCTCCGAATCTGGAAAAATGAGAAAAAATAATGTATTGACAATAAATTTGACTAAAGAATTAATAAACATAAAGTCTACGATAGGTTTCAAACCAATCTTAATAAAAAAATTGCACAATATGCTTTCTTCTTTATCGTTAATCTAACAAGATCTATCTTACTTGCATCTTCTGAAAAGATATTTGGTGCCGTTAGGTGGTTGACAAGTGAGACTGAGCAACGGTGGGGCTTTAGCATTAGTTGCCCAGAGCAGAGCTTGCCCATCCTTAGCTATGCTCACTAATTTATCATTAAACGGGCTAAAATCTAGATCATCCAGCTAGAAATAAAAAAAAATTATATACAAATGTTAAGTTCAAGTTAGAAAGGACCTATACCCAAAGAGTGGTCCAAATCTACACAACTAACAACAAAGCCTTAATCTTTACAAATAATTAAAATTGAAGCGAGTGTCTGTTTGTAATATTAAAATAATATGTATACACCATACATATACTAAAATAACATTTTTAACAGTTTTTGTGAGTCTGTCTGTTTGTTTCGGCTATTTAGACTTACACATGGACAAAGTCGCGGGCTTGACTAGTTATGTCAAGAAATAATAATGATACAAATAACATGTGTGATTATATGGCAAAAACTGTGTAACTTGCATTTGTAAATAAAAAGACTTTATTATTATTATTATTATTACAACTTCAAGAACACTCCTCTTACAATAGAATTGTATGTAATACATACTAGTGGATTTTTACAATATGGTTGCCTGGTAAAGATCACTTTTGGTGATAACACTGCCTTTGTGCACTTTTATGTTAGTTTTATTATTTTGTATTGTGTATTTTTTCATAGTCTGTAATAAAGACTTTTTATCTTATCTTAATATATCCTTTTGTCATAAATGAATTTAACCACATATTCAGGTATAATTTTTTTTTTTCTATATCCGTTTTACACATTTCATGCACAAGTAGACTTTTGTTATTGAAACCTCTGTAACATTAATTTGGGATGGAGACTATATCAAAGAATTAATATTTGGTCAATGTTATAGTGTCAATATAAATGATATTTACTTAAATACATATATTACACACTTAGAATAAGACAAATATTTTATATACTTTACATAAATAGGAAAGTTAACTTGGTCAAGAAATAGGCGATTATTCAGGCGATTATCAGGGAAAACCTAGAGTCACTCAATTTTTATTGCAGTTTTTTGACTATATGTATTTAGTGTTTATTTAGTTTCAGTTGGTTCATAAATGAAAAAGTTACAACCATTTAAATTATAAATTTAAAAAAAAGTTTGTAGTTTAAGTGAGAATGCTGGCAGACAAAAATTTAAATAATTTAGTTGTCTAAATTACCCAAGCAAAGTGGCGAGCAGGTTGCGAGATTCAAATATAATCTTTCCCCCAAGTGGGCATTCAAGCCACAACCAATCTGTCCCACTGTGCCACTATGGTCTCTTGATGCTTACATTGTTTGTTAATATAATATATTCCTAAGTTGAGAACTAAATCTACAACTTACTAACTAACATGTCATGTCAATAGGTCAGTATTAATTTTAATTGGAAAGAACTCTGTAGAGTATTGTATAAAGTGAAACCATTTAGTATATAATGCAGGATTATGTACATATACATTTTATTGAATTGAGTATTTAAGTGCAGCAAATTTTGCAAGCATGACTGTTGAGAGTTCAATCACTACTAGATAAGATTAATATTTTTTTAATTATTTTAATGTTTCTATCCTTGTAAGATGAGCGGTGTTGCAAGTGGAGAATAAAGTGCCTTACCTAACTATTTATGGGTGATGTAAAACCAATACTAATATTGTAATACCTCTTTAGTATGTCCTTGTAATTCAAACAGGAGTTGCATTTTGGGAAACGACCATATTCTAACTTTGCCATCCACTCCACCAGTTGCCATTAATTTTCCGTTTTGACTGATTGTGACCACCCTTTGCAGTGGATCTTCACTGAAAAAAATATTATTGTGAAGTTTTGAATATATATATACAATAGCATATATATTATTAAGAACAAGAAATCATTTATTTACTCTATATAAACATATAGATTGAGGCTTACCCAAAATCTGTTTGTACACTTTCAAATGGCCGTATTTCAAAAGACATTCTCTTATCTGTACTGTGATTATGGTTTTCCATTTTCGATATATTGTCATTTTCAGATATTGTACGACGTCGACGTACTAGCCCATTTTCTGCCCTGAAACTACCGCGGCGTATTTCTGCAGCATCTACCATCTTAACATTAACTTTATACAACTGGCAGTGACTTTCCTGACCGGCAGCCAGGTATATACGATTCTGGGCATTTTGGACCGAACATGTCATCACGACATTGGGTCCTGTCTCGTACCTCATCACTTCTTCGGCAACAAAGCGTGTTCCATTATGTGATAACTCAAATATTTCCTAAAAAATACAATATATAGTAAGTAATAGACCAATGCATTAATTACCAATGTAAACAAGAATTCGGTATGTTTATAAAACTGCTGACGCGTATCTGGTTAGTAGCTAACATAAAATATTATGTAGAACTTGTTTCACTTGAAAAACCATATGTAATACTTACGAAACCGTTCGCAACACCTGTATTAGATGCTCCTCCGCCGCCTGCCACGAGTACATGACGACTCGTGAGTGTTTGGAGCGTGTAAAGAGGAAAATCGACCTTCGCAAGTAAACCATCGCACCTATTCCGAGACATCTTCACTTATAACATGTGTTAATCTTTATTTTATAACGAACTTACATCAAATATCACTAACCACTAGCTAAATATAACCACATCAGTCTTTATTATGCTTCTAAATTATAAATACTTAAAATAATATGTTATAAACTGGGACCTAAACAACTGACTCGAATAGGAATATTACTACTTCCAACATGACAAAAGTCATTCTGACAGTTGTCTGACAGCAGTTTAAAAATTTTTTTCCTGTTATTATTTGATAAAGCACTGGAAATATTATTATTATTAAGTAATAAATGTATACATTTTTTTTTAATTTCAACATTCTAATGCTCGCTAATTAATTGAATGAAAAAAAATGCAGTTATAACTTAACTTAAATTATAAATCACTAGTCATATAAAACGTTTGTCTTCTTTTTAAACTAAAATGAAAACCATAGAATGAAGGTCTTTAAATAATTAATTACTTACTTTTAAATGTATATTCAGTACAAATAATATTTTTATTATTATTTATATTACTTGCACTACAATATAAGTTAAAAAATAACTATTTATGTACCTACAACAATATATATCATTTCGTTCTCCAGTCTCCTTTCAATTAACACTGAGCATTTTCTCTGAGAATACATAAAGTTCTCGTCGGGCTATACGCTATACGGTCTGATACCGACACTGTTTCAGTACGAACGCGTAATCTACTATTAATAATATATGCGTAATATAATATAAGAAAAAGTAATTAATTTCGAACTTAAAAATAATGATATTATTTTACTTTTAACATAATATTGTCTTGACCGAAAACGACAAAATTGAACAGGACAATAAACTATCTAAATTTGATTTTTTTGATGTTTTACATTTTAAACTCTGAACTTTATATTTATTATACAAAGTTACTGATGAAATAATAAAAACTCTTTTTTATCAATTTATTATTTATTTTATCATATAATGTACTTCCAAACCATACATAGCAAATAATGAAGAAATTATACACTATTTGGTAAAAAATATTGTAATCACTGTGATACAGATTTATATAATATAACATACCAAGTAAGATTAAGTTTTAAAAGTTGTTTCTTTTTTTTTATACTATATATTATATTTATATGTAAACAGTTTTTTTGAAAATACTTTTAATTACAATTAATGTGATAACACAAACACTCCGTCATTCACGAAGGCTACATTTACAATCCTGTAAAATGCATAAAATAATAAAGTATACCTTGCGTAACATATTATGTAGGTTTATTATTTTATTTGGTGCATTTTTATTTAAAAAATATTTTTTTCATAACAATTAGGGAAATCCTCGTCACCTCTTTATGAGATTTGAACCAGTGACTGCGTAAAATTGACAAAATTGATGTTTGAAACATTTTAACAATATATTATTTACTTCGAAATATACAACGCTAGTAACAAGCTCAAAAACATACAAAAGAACTGTTTCATTTATTTAGTATTATATAAAATTAAAACTTTTTACTTATATCATAATTCTAAATATTGAACATTAGAATTAATGAAACTAGCCTTTCTCAATACATTAAGAAACTTCTTGTTTTGGTAAAAATCATTAATACACAGAAAGCCTATATTAAAATAGAATGGTGGTTTTAAAAAAATATTTTTTGAATTAGGTCACTTTAGATTCTTAACAATATGCAAATTTTTGTTTTTATGTATATAAATAAATATTATGACCATAATGGAGGATTCAGTTTATATAAGGCATTGTTGTTTCTAATCTTCAGTACAAAATAAATGTTTGTTATATATATAAAAAAAAAGTCAATCAGTCTGTTCTATGTGACAAATAAATACTTCTCAATTTATGTGCAATGTGGTAACAAAATATAGCAATAACTTTGATGATACAGATTCTTTTTTAAAAGTCAAATCTAAGTTAACTTTGATAAATTTAAAGCTTTTGTCCATATGCTTTTTTTAACTAAAAAATAATTTAAACTACTTTGTTTTATTAAATTATCAATAAATTTAGACCATCCACACAATTTAATTGTATACCAGCTAAGAATAATCAGTTAATATTTAGGAAATACATAAAAAAAAAGAATATATGAGAACACAAAAATTATAATACTGTAGAAATGCCATAATTAACGTAATCAAAATTTAAATCAAAGAATTAATTATATGAACAATATAAATTACATTACTCTAAATAAAACAAATAAATAAATATATATACATAATTATTCATTTGTTTTTAGGTACAGTGTACTATCAAATTACATTACCACATTGTACATCATTCAATGGTATCAATATGTGAATATGATAGATCTTATAAGCCCGTCCCTTACAGAATCGCTGCTGTGTCCGATGCCAAAGTTGAAGAAGACCGATTCAGCGGCCACTTGCTGAGCGCACGTGCCCATCGGATACCAGCCCATTTTGTTGAACACTATACCTACTTTGTAGACCTGGAAAGATAATTTTAGCTGTTAATTTATTTAATATATATATATTTTATTAACATTTTTTAAAGTGTTATTCCCACACTAAGGAAATTGAAAAAGACATATTTAGAAAACGTATAAAAATTTGAACGCAGCGGGATTTGAACCCGCGCCTCTTGCAAACCGTTCAAGCGCTCTGACCGCTAAGCCATGCGTTCCATGCGTTCATGCGAAGCGGGCGCCGGACTCGCCTTGTTCCGCTGCACGTAGACGCGCCGGTTGAACATGATGTCCAGCAGGTGGCGGTAGGGCACGCGGCTGGTGTAGTGCGTGTAGGACAGCCGCGCGCCGTCCGCGTCCAGCAGGTGCGCGTACAGCAGCTCCGAGTAGCCGCCCGACGCCGCGGAGCTGCCGCTGCAGGCGCCGCTCTCCTCGCTCGGCGCCTGCGTCGGCACCTGGCCCGTTTCATTTGATTGCATTTTAGTAGGTGCTTGTGTTTTTTGCTTTTATCATTTAGGAAAATATTCATTTTGATTGAGCTTCGAGTAGAAACTACAGTCAAGACTTTTAAGGATTCTGGGTAAGAGCAACACCAAGGCTTTAGATGCAGATAAAAATATGACCGTGGCGTAACTTAACGCCGCATTTGTTAACAATAAGTTTATAATTAAAAATTTATTTAAATCTAACCTGGATTCCCAAAACATATATATTCTTATCCACCATGAAAGTCACAGAGCAGTCCAAAGCGCTTGTATTAAGACAGTCCGTGTGCTGGACCATGGCTCGCTGACAGTATATCTTGTGTGTGTGCACATTGTTGTGCAATTCCATGTGGTCCATCACACTGACCCCCATACCGGCTATCCCCGCCATTGATACCATTCCAGTCATATTGGCTAGGCCGGCCATACCTGGAAATTATAAATTCATATATACATATATAAATGCGAAAAGTCTTAACTCGAAAACTTGGCAGGCAGGTCGTTTATATTTAGTAGACGTCCGCTAAGAACAGATTTTGCAACAAGCTTGAAAACTGGCAGAGGTGTTCATTACTACGCGGACAAAGCCGCAGGCAATAGCGAGTGTAACATATGTATGTTATATAATATTTTTACTGATTTTTTTTTGATAGACAGATAGACTCAAAACTGTAACAATACTAAAGTAGTATGTCAATTAAATAAGAAATCTAACAAAGATACTAAGAGAAGATGTACTTGTCGAGTCAGATCAAGAGAAGTATTTAAGAGAAAACAAAATAAATGACAGCGAGACATTTACAAGACTTGTCACATATTAACAAGTGTAATATTAATTGGCGCAAGACCTTTGTAGGTTGTTTTCTAAATTAGGCACTAAGTTGAACTAAATGCACACACTTTGCCGAACAATTGCAAGATTCGCAAGAAGACTTACAGAAAGACTAACAATCTAAAAATCAATAGTTATATGAAAGATACCCTCTTGGCGCGTAGGTCTTGGATAGGAGATGCAAGGCTGCGGTAAGCGTGACAGTTCCGGGGCGCACCAGGACTGCTCCACTGTGACTGGACTCGGCGTGTCCACCGTGAATGTTGGCATCTGGGTGGAGGGAGGGAGGCAAACGAAAAGCTCACTTCAGTTCTTAAGTTACGGCGTTATGAAAAACCTTGTAAATGAATGGTGAATTTGGTGTGTAACTGTCAGTAATGTCAGTATAAGTGTAGGTGTTGGAAATGGTAGGAATGCCTTGTCTTTAAATATAAGACTGTTTTTTTAAAGTTTAAATTGAAGATTTGCATGGATCAAAGTAGCAGTGAAGATGCCGCAAAAGTTTTGCATCATAATGTAGAAAAGGTTGTTACTGTTAAGTAGTTTAGTATTTTATACCAAAAATACTAAAAATAAAAACTTCTTTTCTCAGATCTTTTCGAATCTTTGTACAATTACAAAAGAAAAACCTAATACAAACTTTGATATTGTGCAGTAATAATTATATATTCTTATATATAAATAGAATGCTTAAACTAATATATAAGTACATATCATAATTATAACCCAAATACTATTTAACACTCTAAATTGTTTTCTCCAGCTTCACGCTTTTTCCCGTTTAGCAGTGTAGGCACAGAGTACAAAAACGCTCCATTTTCCACTTTCCACACGAAACCGAATTAAGGCTTAAGTGGCGGAACTCAACGTCGCGCTGTATCTTCAGTCACAAGGTATCATTACCCCGAAAGGGAACCGAACTAACAACCATCGCGTATACCGGCAGATGCTGTCATACTGCGAAACGATGGCCATTTCCACAGCACTCTTGATAATATAAAAAAATAAACAAATCTTTATAAGAAATAAATAAAAGTTGATAACTTACATTACACGAAGGCCCACCACCGATTAACTGTTTTCTCGGAACTCTTGAAGTGGAAAATCCACTTGGCATAGGAACATCAGTTGAAGCTGACAATATATTCATTAGAACTGCAAAAGCCTCAGATTCACTGAGGAGGGAGGACCTGGCAGGTCCCGCTGCAAACTGCTGCGGTGACAGGGTTAGGAACCTTATCTTTTCCACTGCACTTCTAATTGATACTTTTTCTTTATGTTCTATAATAAGAAGATAAAGTAAATTAAGGCCTTTTAATTATTTTTGTTACAAAGTGTTACACTTCGTTTCAGCCTTTCGACATCCACTGCTAGCCATAGGCCACCCACAAGGATCTCCGCGACTATTGGTCTTTTGCTTTCCGCTTCCCCCATCAAAATCGTCGGTCCACCTGGTAGGGGTCTGCCCACTGAACGTGGTCCGGTTTGTGGTCGCCACTCGAGAACCTTACTGGCCGAACGGTCATCGGTTCTCCTGGCTATGTGTCCCGCCTACTGCCACTTCCGCAATGGGCAATTCCTCAAGCAATGTCAGTTACTCTTATTCTCCTACAGATGTCATCACATATGAATTTATTATGTAGGAAAATATCAAGCACTGCTCTCTCCATTGCCCTGACACTTAAAAATATATTTAGAAAATATAAAATAACAGCAATATCAAAGGTAGGGTGAGACCTCGGTTGATCTTCGAGATCACATTATCAATGATACTGGAGGAAGGTCAAGTAAAAAGCTTTAAACCTTACAGGTGCCTGACTGAGGTACTCACTCACAGGGTGCAAAGCTCCTCACATTTACTTTTGCTGAAATAAGATGGTAGAGGAAATACAGTAAAAAATGCTTAATTAATATTTGAACGGCCCCATAGCGCAATATAAGGAGAGAGAATTAAATTTTGAGATTCTCCATTTTCACTTGTGTGTATGTATATATATTTTAACATATTAAGCTAAAACAAATAAAGTAGTAAAATATTGCCTTACCTGTCTTAGGTTTCTTATTAAGTTCCACTGGAGTGCTTGACTCTGGATCATTGGTACGGCAAGTATCCATTACAGCTTCAGGACTGCTTTCTGCACTACTATCGACATTTACCACCTGGATAATATAGGAATTATTATTAAAAATATGTAGATATTATATATAAGGTTTATGATAAATTGAAAATGCCTACTGTTTAGGGCAGCTATTTTTAAGTATGTGCTGTGAATATTTAATGTTTGTTGACACTATTTGATTTACTTGAAATATTTTGATTTAATTGTGTATTTAAATACTTTAAGATTAATCTATAATAAAAGGAAATCCTAATGCCTATTATAACTTAAATAATACATGGCATTTAACTTATTTACACCTGATATGGTATGTAGTCGTATCACTTGCACTATATATTATATAAACACACTCGCAATATTTTGTATTTCATACTGATTATTATCTATTAATTATAGTTTCAATATAATATAATACCTGTTCCTTTTCTTGTGATGTAGAAGGTATGGGGCTTTTTTGTCTGTTTTCTGTAAATGGAGCCCCTACAGTTGGAGGGCTAACACTCCTTTCAGATCTTTTCTCTAAAGCTTTACCATATCTAAGAATCAATAATAATAAACAATTATAGCAATTGATAGTTTAAGGTATATTGCCAAAACGTTTGTCTTTTATTCACAGATAAAGTTAAAAAACATATGATATTTCTTTTATTTAAATGTTTGTTCTTACCTAACAGCTGCTTCAAACAAATCTAATTCACTATCAACATTAAGATGATCTAAAGAGAACACAGTCATAACAGTGTTTAATTCAACTTCTTCAAAACTGACATCATTTAGCACCTCCTTAGTATTAGTACTTATTATCTGAAAAATATTTATATAAACATATATATAAAAGACAATATTAACATGAAAATAAACTACTTTATGGTATTAGCTGTTATATATACACTAATGCACTTTAATAAATATACTTTTTGCCAAAATGTCTTTAATATATAAAAAAATACCTGTATACATTTTTCCATAAGAACACTTTCTTCAAATAGTCTAGCAAATTCATAAGCCCTACATGCATTCTTAGGATAGAGGTCAGACCATAGATATCTTGTACATTCTTTGACTAAATGTGGCAGCATATATTTCTTTGCACCATAACATAATTCACATGCTTTGTCAAATGAACTTATGTTTATATTGCCTGTGTATATATACCTGAAAGATAAGAATATTAGTTAGATGCTTTCAAATGAATTTTATATTAATTGTTGGCAGTTCTTGTCGTAACTTACTCTAATAATGCTTTAAAAGCATCTATCTGGACATCAACTATTGGTATTGGTTCATTTCGTTCTGCCATACCGCCATAAAACATAGCTTCAAATACTGGAGAAGCCATAGCCAGAATCAGTTTGTGACCAACCAAAACAACTTGGTTGGGCTCAGTACCCACTAGAAAGGTACAGTCAGACCACTGCCCAGTTTGCAGTAAATAGGCACCTCGCTGCTTCAACTCTGTACATTCTAGCTGCCAATCGGTAGGTGCAGCTCCCATGGTTATATAATACAACTTAATAGAACAATTCTGTTAAGAAATGGTAAAGAAAAAATGAATAAATAGCATAAACGATCCAGCCTAATGAAATATATATCTGATATTTATATTTTTATCGACTTGACACTTGTGACTTGACAGATGACCAGTGCTACTAGACAAGTAGACACCACAACAAGCAAATGTTATTTAGATTTAAAAGTAACATTATATTATATAATTATATGTATGTGAAATTTGAAAACAACCTTAAAAATATGTAATAATTATTATAAAATAATAACTAATTGCACGAATCTTTAGAAAACAATTTACCGATTGATTAATTTGTTATTTTACACATCACAGAAGTTATTAATGTATTTTTACGCCTAAATATACATTTACTTATAATAAAAATTATTTATAAAGCCATAAAATATAAAATGATTAAACAACCTTGTTTCCAAACTAAATCGATATAAAACGTCTATGCTGTCAACATTCGTATACGAATTTAAGATGCAAAAGTTATGTCAGAAATTACAAAAATCGTATTAGAGTTTCCTCAAAACTAGTTTTATTTAAAATGAATCACGAGGAAATAAAATCAGTGGTTCAAGAAAAATTTTTGTCTAGTGAAAGAGTCACGGCGTTCCTTTGTGACGCGAAAGTACTCCACCCAGAATGGGTTAAAAAAGATAGACTCCTAGCAATTGTGGAATACGGAGACGAGAAAGCAGTTTTTTGTTTATTTACATCATGTTACCCACCGAAATCTTTTACCGACTTATCTGTAGAAATAGTGCTTCCTATCGACAACACATTTAAATGTGAAATTGACAACAAACCATCTGATCCTGAAGCAATTTTGTACCTGAATTTACAATCAAGTAATAATAAATATAAGTTTGAGATTCAAATGACTCCACGCGTAGATAATTTCGTGGACGACTTATTTCGTGGGATAGAAGCTGTTAACAAGCTGCAAGTAGAACCAGAATTTCTTTGGTTAAAAAAATACAATGGTAGTAAAGTAGAAGATATTTTAACTCAAAGTATGGTTTTACCACGGGGGCTTATAAATACACCTTCTGCACCAGTGGCTATAAGAGAAAGCTTAATAAAACACAGAATGAGTGATAAAGAATTTGATTACACATTTACAAAGAAGTTTACAATATTTTGTGGTACATGGAATGTAAATGATAAATCACCAGTAATGCCTCTCAAAGACTGGTTATGTATTGATAAGGAGCCTCCTGATATATATGCTGTTGGCTTTCAAGAGCTTGATTTATCCAAAGAAACTTTTCTATTTGATCAAACAATTCGGGAAGATGAATGGTATAATGCTGTTGTAAGTTACATAGATAGAAGAGCAAAATATGTTAAGCTAGAGAAAGTAAGACTGGTTGGCATGTTACTTATAATTCTCATCAAAGAGAAGCATTACTCACATGTTCGCAACATAGTTTGTGACACAGTTGGAACAGGAATCATGGGAAAAATGGGTAATAAAGGTGGAGTGGCCATAAGGTTTGAACTACACAACACCTCTATTTGTTTTGTTAATTCTCATTTAGCTGCACATGTTGAAGAATTTGAGAGGCGTAACCAGGATTTCAGAGATATCTGTAATAGAACAAGGTTTATGCAACCAAACCAACCACCCAAAGCTATTAAAGATCATGATCATATTTACTGGATTGGTGATCTCAACTATCGAATTACAGAATTAGATCCACAAAGTGTCAAAAAATTAGTGAGTGAAAATAATTTTGCACCAGTCTTAGAGTGGGATCAATTAAAACAGCAACATAAGAACAACAGTGTGTTTGCAGGCTACATTGAAGGTGTTATTAATTTTAAACCAACTTACAAATATGACCCTGGAACTGACAATTGGGATTCCAGTGAAAAGAATCGTGCACCCGCCTGGTGTGATAGAATCTTTTGGAAAGGGTGCAACATTATACAGTTAGCATATAGAAGTCATCCATCTTTAAATATAAGTGACCATAAGCCAGTGTCTGCTCTATTTGTTTCAGAGATCAAAATTATTAATGAAGAGAAGTATAGAAAAGTCTATGAAGAAGTAATTAAGCAATTAGATAAACTAGAAAATGAATTGATTCCACAAGTTAAGGTTGATGTGACTGAAATAGATTTCGGGACAGTTAGATATTTAGAATTACAAGTGAGAACAATCACAATTAAGAATATAGGTAAATTGCCAGTGGAATTTGAATTTATAAAGAAACTAGACGAAGCAAACTTTTGCAAAGAGTGGCTTATTGTAGAGCCATACAAAAAATGTATTTGTGCAGATGAGTCATGTGAAGTTCAACTAAAGGTGCTCATAAATAAGACTTCAGCTTGCAAAATAAATGCAGGTAATGATAAACTATATGATATTTTAGTTCTCCATTTATATGGTGGCAAGGACATCTTTATAACTGTCAATGGAACCTACCAAAGAAGCTGTTTTGGTTGTTCTATAGAAGTTCTAGTTAACTTGAACATGCCAATAAGAGAAGTCCCTGTTGGAAAATTAATTGAACTGGAGAGTAAAAGAGACCAGTGTGTATCTAACCAATCAACTTATTCTATACCAAAGGAAATATGGTTTTTAGTAGACCACATCTATCTCCATGGCTTGAAAGAGCCAAATCTATTTGAACAGCCAGGTCTTCATTCTGAAGTGTTGCAAATAAGAGACTGGTTAGATAGTGGGTCTATAGATCCTATACCGGGGAGTATACATTCAGTAGCTGAAGCACTTTTATTATTATTAGAGAGCACATCAGACCCTATCATACCGTATAACCTACAATCTGTGTGTCTCCGAGCATCTGCCAACTACTTACAATGCAAGCAGATAATAATGGAACTGCCAGAGTTTAGAAAAAACGTTTTCCTTTATTTATGTGAATTTTTACAAGAAGCTTTACATCACTGTGCAGAAAATGGTGTAGATGGAAAAACATTATCTACACTTTTTGGTGCAATATTTTTGCGGGATAATCCGAATGTTGTACAAGAGCCACAATCTCGAATAAACAAACAAGTAATTGATAAAAAGAAAGCCCAGTTTGTTTATCATTTCCTAATAAATGATCACAGTGACTTAATATTTTCAAGATAGTTTTATTGTGAATGTCATTAATTTATTTTAATAATACTCAAATCATTCTCTACATATTTACTTTAAAATAATTATTTATTTAAGTAAGTTTTGGTAAACCAGATTTTGTATTCATAACAGAAGGTGAGCTAAATATGAAATATTTTATATAATAAATAAGAAGTATTAGAAGCCATATTTTTTTTATAATCTGGATATGATTAGTGATGTAACTAATAATTTAATTAATTAAATGCCTTCATAATCAGAAGGTATATTTATTTTGTTTACACAGATATTTGTGTATATGGCTCACCTCTATTGTGTACAAGGTAACTTCGGTTTTATCAAGATTTTAAGTGGTACCTTTAACAATTAATTTATTGCAACACTTTGAACATTAAGCCTGTAAGATTAAGATTGTTTTTCAGATGATGTTTCATAATTATGAATACAATACACTTGAAGACCAGTGACCTTAGCGACTTTATTAAAATTAAATGGAATTATGCATAATTTTTTTATATGATCTTAATAGAACTAGAGTTATCTTTTGGAACAACATGCAAAACACCATAAAGGTGTAATTTTATTTTTGTTATTTTAATCTTGATAATGTGAATCAACGAATACCTACAATGTGGCCAACATATAGATGTAATAATTTATAACTTAACAGTATGTTATATTTTTATAGTTTTATGTATATTAATACATGAATTGACTTAGCTTTGCTATATATGGATCTCTAATCATGAAATATATAAAGGCAGTTGTTTGTGCATGTAGTTTAAAAAAAAAAATTGAATAATATGAATTTGAAAATATATGTTTGTATAGCAAAGTTCAAAAATAACTCTTATAATAATATTTTAAAATTTCTGTAACACAAAATTTTGTCTATGTACTAAAATAATGCTTATTTTAACATTTTGAATAATATTTATTAATGTGATGTATACTGCTGAAATATTAGACTCAATAACCTTAGTACAATTTAGAAGGAATTAATGTATGAAACTTAGATAGTGATGCGAGTGAGTGATTTATAACATAGTGTGATAATTGAACAGGTTTAAGGCACGTTTTTTAGAAGGAATAAAAAAAAAACAACTTATGTCACAATATAGGCTGTTAGTAGATAAAAGACTATGGAGCGAATGTGTTCCTTGTAATGAGCATTTTCAAATATCTTTTTATAACCATTGGAATGGTTAGCTCCAATAAAGTAGTCTGCTAAAAGTACTATGTGAATTAGTTTATCCTTTAAAAAAATATTATATTAAATAGTAATTATATTTATTTGATATCTTTTAATTGTATTCTTGGCCTAATGTATTTACGTGTTTATTACTTGCTCATTTTTAACATTGTATACCCCAAACAAGTTAATATGATATTGTAACCAACATCACACATTGTTACTAATGATACAAATATTTGTTAATTATTTATTAAACATTGATATACTTGACAAAAGAGAATTTATTTTTAACTTTTCAGGTAATTGCATGGGATGGTACGACTTTCAGGTCCACTAAGGTGGATGCATAAAATATTTTTATTTCCCCTATCTAAATGTAAAAATGCTGGTACCGTTATTATAAAAAATATAATGAATCAATTAAAGAATAAACCATTAACAGTTTTGACAGTCTTGTTATTCTTATATATTTATTATTTTCGTGAATATAAAAAAAATACAATAATATGTAACGTATGACCCTGGCCGCGATACATTATATGCGTTTAAAACTTCGTAATCATTTAAATAATTATCTACAAAGGGAAGTCTTCTTCTTCCTGGCATTAATCTCAGAGTTAGCCAGGGTCTGCCTTCTAACATAACCTTCTCCTTCCTTCTTCTGAAGCATCTTTATCTCAGTGACGTGAAGCTCCTGAGTGTGTCAAGACTGCCGTGTAAAAGAACCGGTGGGATTATGTACTTGTATAGTACAGTTTGGGTGGTATTCTGCGGTCGCAGACCACACATATGACCTCACGCCATTTGGCCTAAGCAGCGCTAATCCGGGCTTAGATATCGTGATCGATGCCTTCGGACTCATGCAAAACGGACCTAAAGTACCTAAACTTTTCCGACTTAACGGCTGGTTCAGGACCTATGTGGTAGCGTTCTCGAGCGAACCCTTCCAGAGGTTCATCCTCTGCTCCAACATCAACCGGCTCTCGTCAATGACAGCTATGTTATCGGCGTACATCGTCAGCCGTGGAAGCTTGTCCTTGTTATAAGCCGAGACAGTATGTAGCACTACATTAAACAAGAACGGGCTAAAAGCCGAGTCCTGGTGAACCCCTACCGTAATGGGAAAGGGTTTCGTGGCACTGTTGGTGCCAGTCCTAACCATTGAAACGGAATCACGGTACATATCTTTGATAATGCCAATATAGGCCTCAGGGATCTCTTTGGATCGCAATGCCCACTAAATACGAGCGACACAGTCATAGGCTCTCTGCAGATCTAGGAATGCCACATGCAGAGCTCTCCTTTTTTCCCCTGTACTCCTCCATCAGAGTTCTGAGAGCAAAAACGGCGTCCATGATGCCCGATCCTGGCTGAAATCCATGTTGACATCTAGAGACAAGTGAACATGTTCATATGCAATTCCAGTTTCTTAATTCTATATAATTATAAATATAAAAAAATCTAGTACGATTCAGTGTTATAACTCGCAACTGAGGCAAGTCTCAAATCGTGAATACATTTATTTTTTTTGTTTTTTTGCAAATATTTAAAACATGGGGAAATTTCAAATTATTTTCAGATTTATATAGTATAAGTTCAGTATCTATATATAATTCAACTACCAGTATTATTCCTCGAAAATTATTTAAAAAAAAAAACTAAATGTTACATATCTCGAACGCACTTTTTTAGATCACCGGTCGATAACTATTGTGAAATAAAGAGCGGCAGATTTAACTTCCACCAATAGCGGGCGCGCTAGAACCGTTATGTCAATCCCAATTCGTGTCAAGGAAGTTGAATCTTATTGACAAAAACATTGTTTGCAACGATCTAAGTCCTTTAGTAGTTCACATCCTGCCTCATTTCGGTTTAAATTTAATTTGTAACTGTTTCAACGGTG
Organism: Podotricha telesiphe; assembly: GCA_038994665.1. Classification (NCBI taxonomy): domain Eukaryota; kingdom Metazoa; phylum Arthropoda; class Insecta; order Lepidoptera; family Nymphalidae; genus Podotricha; species Podotricha telesiphe. The sequence continues at coordinate 186,762 of JAOYRR010000042.1, forward strand.
TGTCTGCGAAAGTTAAAAAGTACTCGCTGCTCCGAAACGTGATATATTTCGCTAAGCATTTGTGTTCAGCGGACGCATTGCATCCAGCATCCCTGCATTTTGTTTTTCTTTGTTTGGTCCAGTTATTTACTACACAGCAATGGAAGGTGAAAATAAATGTGAGTTATTTTATTATTTTCATTTATGTATTATTTCTTTGAATATAATTTTTGTTAGGTATATTTTGTACGAGTTTTGATTATCAAGATTTTTTTGGCCATTTTAATATTAGTCGATTGTTTTTTTTATTAAATAAATATCTTTGTTTTAAATAAAAGAATATATAGTCTATTAATTTTCTGTTATTTCGAATTATTATTAGAATTTGAAAATAAATTCTACGATTAACGAGGATTCATAATTATTTTAATTTTACCCTCAACTGTATCGCTTAATACCGCAACGAAATATTAGGCTTTTGTTAAAATTATACTAACATAAATATATATATAGATAAAACGAAACGTTTAAATACTTTTAATCATAAATAAACAAGTATATTGTAAGTAAAGAATACATTAAAACCGGCTAAGCCAAGACAAGCGGCGTAGTCGCATCTATTCCTTACCGTACCTGTTTCGCGCTGTATTACCCTCATTCGAATTTAACTTTTTTAAGGCAGTTTTCAGGAAATAAACCGCCTAATAAGATTAATAAAAGACTTGGTACAACCTTTAATAATCTTATTAGGATTTTCGATCACGAGTAGACTAGATTATATTAGATTCATTTTGTCATAAAAATAATCAATATTTCATATTTTAAATATTATATTATATATTCACATGTGTTTTCTCTAGCAAATTTAATAGAAATGAGAGGCCATCGTGGCGCAGGGGACGGTGTCTTGACTGTAATCACGATTCGTTGCGGTTTCGATTCCGACTGTGTCGAATATATTTATTTTAATTATTTTCGGGTAGGTGTTAACTCTATGCAAACGAAGTTGCGGGTGGCTAGTAATATAATAAATATAATAGCATTTGAAATATTCCTTATAAAATAATGCCAATCATGAATTCGATGTCCGTTTAAGGTATATGCTACATTAGCTACAGAAATTCTTAGTTAACTATAAAAGAAGATAGGACTCTTCTAATGATTTTCTTAGTCATAGTTGTTCAATTTTATTTTATTAGAATCTAACAAGTATCTTATACGAAATAATAAACAATAGTAATTTAGTTTGAACTACAATAATTATAGTACAGAAGTAATATTATTCCAAGGAATGACACACGCTTATCGCCAAGACAATCCGTTCAACTTCGAACACAAAAGATAAGAAGAAACTTGTTTAACGGTCGAAGTGACTGATAAATTACTCATCTCTTTTGAATTAACGAATTACATTTGATTCTTTAGTCCCATCTGCCATAACACGCATATACTTTTAACGTACACAATTTTGATTTTTTTAATTTAGGGTAGTCAGAGAACGGCCTAGGTATCGAGACGTTCCGTTCTCCTCTTTCCGCCCGCATTTCATACATTGCGTGTTAAGTCACCGCCGCCTACCCCAACGCCACGCTTTGTCTTTTTCACCAGAGCGGATAATTGAAAATAATTAAAATAAACATATTTCACCGAGTGGGAATCGAACCCACAACCAATCGTCATTACAGTCAAGACACCGTCCCCTGCGCCACGATGGCCTTTCATTTCTATTAAATTTGTTAAGAGAAACACACATGTGAAATATATATTATAGTATAGCTGGTCTACATCATGTCTTCAACATAAATTATAGCCTAAATCCTGCCTGAGCTTAAAAGCTGCTTTTTTTTTTATTCAACTTCGTCCAGTAAGTTCCTCCGAAGATGTGCGCGACGTACACATTCACAAGACACAATCTATTTTTATGGTTTTGTAATAGTATAGATTATTTAATTCGTAGGAAATTGTTTCTAAAAGCTTATTTTCTAAATTGCTTCATAATATCATAATAGCTAAAGGGCGCTCTAATTGCATTAAGCAACAAATTAAATGGTATGTATGGCATATGGTGACAAGTTGTGTTAGAAATAACAATACTGCACAGAAGGCGCAACTTCGATTACGTACGGTATAATTGCGTTAGAACAGCTTTGATTAAATTTAAAAACATATTAGTTAGATTTGCTTCTGCATATGTAAAAATTGTATGTTTTTTACTTGACAAAAGATTTTTTTTTTAAAAGTACTTCAGTAATATGTCATATATATAAAAAATGGTTGATTTTTTTTATTTACTGATTGATTATAAATGGTATATTTGCACATGTGAGGACTTTTTTTT
>JAOYRR010000043.1:0-80924 GCA_038994665.1 Podotricha telesiphe
TTTTTTTCTCATTGTCAATTTTATACGATCAATGAGGTTTTATTTTATAATTCAGACGGATAGTAAACAATATGTTGGTTTTAAAAATGCACTTCCATGGGAAAAATATACTAATACTAATGGGTATTTAATATAAAAAATGCAATTTTTATTTTACGCTTTTATTAAATTCACCTGTGTTAATTCTACCTAAGAAATATACCTACCTTATAACTTTATTTTGACCCACCTTCTTGCCGTTCAATTTCTAAATTTGCACACGTGTCCGGATAGGAAGATAAAACGAAAATGTTAACTTTCAGTACTTTTTAATTTAATTTCTTATTGGACCCTATAAATAATATTTGAATGTCAGTTTTATGGGTTCAAATACGACTATATGTATAATAATCACGTAGATATTTTCCATCTAGTTTCATTCAAGCTGTTAAATGACACTATTGAATATTCTTTGCCCAATTCGTAAAATACGAATGATGCTATAATGAATACAAGAAGAAAAAATTGAGGACTTTAAGACAGTGCTAAAGTGGAAGTGCGTTTATTTTAAATCTATTGTGAGTGTTCCGTTGAAAACGACCGTTGACCGCGAAGTAGTCCGTTAGTGACTCATGCACTTCTTCCGAGCCCACGCGAACGTTCTATATTTGCAGTATACATTTTGTTTGCCTTTTAAGGAAGGCACAACATTATTATCGTTTAAACTCTGTAATGAGCAAGTTATGTTTGAATAATTTAATTTGTAAGTTTCTAGTTTCTAGTTTTTTTTTTCGAGTTAATAAATTATATATGATATATAATGATTTACATTTTAATTTTAAATATAATTATTTTGAGTCGTTTTATTGTCGTTTTTGCGTAATTGTTTCGTTTACGCATTTTCTGTAATAGAGGGTATGAAGTAATAAAATGTGTCCCAATTCCATAGAAAGAAATTATCGACCATGTTAGTGGAGGTGGCCATGGTTGCTAAGCTGAAGGTCTAGAGTTCAATCTTGAATAATTATAAATGTTATCAAGTTTACGATTTGATGAATGCTATTCAAAGATATTCATTTGTATAATATGAAAATTAAACCGCCATTGTAGCCAGATTGAAAGTGTCTGTACCCCTGGCCCCTGTAAGCCAGATGTTAAAGATCCCAAAATTCTTAGTTACTGTCCATTTTTATTTTCAAACATTTAAATCACAAAATATGTATATTCCTTAATTTGATTAGATAATACGAGGCAACCCTCCAGCCCCGCTTAAACGAACGAAGAACGGAGTGTCCTATCACTATATTCCCTCTTTTTCTCTGAGAATCTTTTTCTAAAGTCCTCGATTTGGACAAATACATGATATAAATATTCTATCGAAAATTCAAATTACCCTCGAGTAATTTGCATTTTGCTATTTTTCCGTATATCTATGATGTCGTAAATATTGAACAATTTCGTGCGTCATTCACTCCACCATTACGTTTTGTAGGCACTCCACTCCCGTAACGATTCCTTCGTAGTTCGTACACTATTCTCAACGAGTGATGCAGAAATACGGTGCTTTTGTTTCCTCTTTATTGTATCGTTGTAATTGTTATTACAGAAATAATTATTGCTATTTTTACATACAATATATATAATTTTTTTTACAAAATCTATAGGTTTTAATTAAAATATTTCAATGAATGCAATGTTCATGTGAATCAACTTTTCATTGCTTTTATAATATATTTATTAAATATTTTTCTGGCTCCCTTAATATTGTTAAAAGCGAATCGGTGTGGTCCAATTTATGCACATATTTCTAGGTAGCCATAGTTCCCATCGTGCATGGTAATACAGAGAATTGCGTTATTGGTCTATTGTCTGGTGAATTGCCTGGAAATTTATTTGAAGCTAGTCTAGTTGATGGGAAATTTCACGTGATCCTACCAGGCCATAATATGTATATGCGTTAAATGTTCAGATTGAATGATTGGATGATTGAAAAATTATAATAACCATTCATATAATATAGCCTTGTCCCTTTGACGGTTATTGGTTTTTTTTTTTTTAAATAAGGGTGTGTAGCTTTACGTTTTTACCTGCATACCATTTGTAGGCAGACGGAACCTAGTGTAAAGACTTTGTTCTTCACTTTCCGCCCGATTTTGAGACATTACGTATTGACTGTGGTAACTGAAGTATAAATCTAATATATATATATATATATATATATATACATACATATGTTTAGAGGAATAATTTTACCATGTTTTACCAAAATCCTATCATAATATCAGTTATTAATAGAAAACGGAGTGTCTTGATACAACGTTCTCTCTGGCTATCCGGCTGTGCTGTAAAAAGCGTGAAGCTAAAAAGAAATATCAAAGTCAAATATTTTTTTTCAAATTAAGAAGTTACATGCTTCATTTTTTAAACGTCAATCAATTTACTACCGGTTCACTAAAGTTAATGCCTCAGAAGAACCTGAGAAGAACCGGCGCAAGAAACTCAGCTGGACTTACATTTTTTTTTTTTCAATACAATAGTTTACAGCTTTATTAGTGACTGTTTAGTTATAAATACATACATTATCATCACTAACAAATTATTCAATTAATATTATTGTATTAATTGAATAAGTCCACCGTTTTAGTAATATGCTTTACTGTGTACTCTGAACCTGGGACGCGAAGGCGTTGATGCGATTTAATTGTTACGGCCATTTACCAAGTCGCTCTTATTGTTAGTCACAGTTGAAACGGAACGCAATGACAAGTGACTGGATGTAAACACTTTGCTTTAAGAATGTTGAATTATTTTTTTGTTTAATTGTTCCTTTTTGATCTAAGAGCTTTTTTTCTCTTTTTTGCTGAATCAGCACAGAGTGTATATAGTATTACGGAGTTGTAGTGTCTGAACAAAATTATTTTGATACAGTTTTTTTTATAATTATGCATATGTAATACATAAAATCATAAAATAGTTATTACACACACACACACACATAGTAGATGTGTTTGACATACACTTATTTATTAAAAAACTTTATACAAAATGGCCCATTTTAGTTGGCATGGTGTTGGATCGTGGAATCAAACGTCACTCTTGGTGTATGTAACCAATAATAAATAGGGACTTTTTAATATTTTTCCCACCGGCGAAATAAAAATATATATTTTATATACCTTGTATATGTAATTGAAAACGTTTAATAAATATATCTACTCACTACCATCTGATGTGTGCATTCAGACAGTTTACAATTTTGTTCCAAATTTTGTACGTTTTTTTTTTGCAACTTGCTTGAACACGTTTCCCTCTGGCGTCACTAGAGTGTAAATTTGTTGTACACAGTGTATTGATCAGCCAGTTACATGACTAGTCTAGCTAGTGCTAAAGTATTATGACGTCACGCAAAAACTAGGTCTAGTTGCTATTTTTGATTTAAGTGCAAGGAGACACAAATATAATCATGAATGTTTTTTTGTTATTGCGAATACGGAGAAGATTTAATTTATTTTGTTTTTATTGCTAACTCTTTTTTAGTTAATTTTCTTCATTGATTGAATTTCAGTTCATTCGAGAAATGAGAAAACGCGATAGTTGTGGGCTCGATCCACACTCGGGGAAAAGGTTACATTTGAAACTATTTTCATTTTCCTGCTCTGGGCCTCTTCAAAGTGCGTTGTACACCTTTGACACCTTTCAACACCCTATGTCTCGAATTCGGACAGAAAATGGAGAACCAAGTGTAGTACTTTCTCCCTCGCTATCTTGCTGTGTTATATACATGTATAATGTTAATTTGTTCCTACATGAATTTTGTTTTATTGACTTATTTAGTCTTATTGACTTATTTAGTTTTATTGACTTATATAGATTGAGCGTATATAGCTTATGACTCAATTTATTTGTCTTTCATTTAAACGACTTAACGACACATTGATATATTATCGCCCCTCCAGCCCATTTCCCATTTGTACATACTGATTAAAAATGATATGTAAATATTGTTTAGTTATATAAACTCACTCTGTCTTCATATTTGTCACACTGTGTTTGTCTTATATTATATTACTAGCTGTGTCCGCTTGAAATTCTAAATTAAAAGTAGTCTACGTTACTTAATCGTTATTACATCAGCTATGTGCCAGTGAAAGTCTGGTCAAAATCGTTCTAGCCGTTGCACAGATTAGCGCAAAAAATTATATTTTGGTATACGTATTGTGTATACATATGCATTTAGTGCTGAATATTTTTGTACTGAATATTTTTTATTGATTTGTACAATAAAATAATTACTTTTTTAAATTACAATATGAATAAATCACCATAGTGTGTTTACTTTCAGTATAGATTTTTTTACTACTAATAACCAACCCTAAGGTTGTTTAAGTAAATTGAAATACAATAAAAGCGAGTAATTGCAATTCTCTCGGCGTTTAATGGCGCAATTTGAGGGCGTAACTTCAAATTCATTTACAAAACCGTAGAGTTCTACGAAGAAAAAACTTGCTTGGATCTGGTTTTAGATGGAATTAGAATTGTATTTCTTGCCTTGCCCTTTTGACAATTTATTAATTATATATATATTATTAAGTCCTGATAACACGTAAAGTACGCGTTGCCTTAGCAATTTAAAAGTCACTTTATACAAAAGTGTACACATAGTAGTGTGTGTATATGTCATACTTAGTTTCGTCCAGTCTAGTCTCTCATGATTTACATAAAAAGGGGTTAATTTTGTTTTCCAGTCGCACAATTTTTATAATCATTTCTTTTTTCTTTACGTATTAATACGATATATGTTTGTTTTCAATAATAAATAAATTTTCTTTTCTTTGAAGCCATCGTGGCACAGAGTCTTGACTGTAAACGCAAATCCCGCTCGGGGAAAAATGAATGGAATGCCTTGACACTAGGTTCTCTCTGACTACCCGGATATGCGGGAAAAACCGAAAGACTTAGGGCGCTAGGACTAGTACCCACGTTGCCTACATGTCAGAATGAAATTTATATTTTTTTGGCTTAACTGCAATATCGGGCGCCGCAGCTGCAGCAGGAACACGGAAAAAAAAATAAACAAAACCAATTTCGTCTGGGGATCAAACCCAGAAACGATCACGCTTACTGTGAGGCACTGTCCTATAGCGCCGCGAATTCTAACTAATATAATATACTTTCATTATATCATATTGTTTATAATTATTTTAATTTTTTTTAATACATAACACATTTATTTACTTATTTGTAACTAACCTACGACAAAATATATTCTTAAACACTAAATTACCTACTATAAGGGTTGTCCAATGATAATTAAGTTGTGACGATTACATAATGCGAGAGTTGGGTCGCATGCAAATGAGACCATTTTGTTGTATGCAAAACTTCGCCCTTGTGACGGAGCCGGCCCATATTTGAGAATCACTTACTATTTGTGTTTGTATATATATATATATATACTTCGCTCTTGTGAACGGAGCCGGCCCATATTAGAGAAACATTTACTATTTGTGTTTGTATATACATATATATATGCATGGTTGTGAGGGCGATCCGGACTCTGAGGAGTGATCTTGCTTTTTTCTCGCTCTGGTAAAATTATGCACAGCATTAATGGGTTCCGCCACTAAACAACGTTAGGTCTCGAAATTTTAAGCTTAAAAAAATAAAATAATTTTGTAATTTTTCATTGACGTGTAAACGTGTAACCTTTAATTATGCCAAATTAATTTCATACTTCTCCAGCCGCATAATTTTCGCGTAAGGAGGTCAAGGGCTTTTCCTTCACGTACTTATATGATATTTTCATGTTTTTAAGAGTACAAGCTAAAATTTCTTATTTTTTCCGCATATAATTTATGACGTCATTTATATATTATATAAGCTCTTTTATTTACACCCTTATTTAAAACTTTGATCACAATGTATCCGTATCGACAATCTGAAAGCGAATAGGGACCAAAGAGGTCACGTGGCCGTTGGTGGACAATAGGTTTATTTTACTAAATGAGAGGGAATTCAAATAGGGCGGTATTAATGCAGCTCCCGGGCCCATTGTAGCGTGAAGTACTGGAAATGATCCAGAAATATCTAGGTTATAAAAGTTTATGGCCATACATTACAGTAGTATTCTTATTTTGGCCTTAATGAAGTTTTTTATACGATTAGTAGACGCGTCGACGCGTAAAATACACATTGTCTTGGCAACCTGTATGTCACTATACAAAAGTGTATGTTAAGCACATGGCATATTTATTTATTTTTATTATTATATATTGAATTAGTGCGTTTTTTCTTCATTATTTCATATCAAATTAAATGTGCCACTTTTGAAACACTTCTGTTTGCATAACTTTCATGAAACGGAATCTAAATTGTTTCGTTTCAATCAATCTATGTATTAAGTTAAGTTTAGTGATGTCGATAATGGGTTCGATTCTCTTAATAGGCTTTTTTATTTATTACTTTAGTTTATTTTAAAAGTACATATTTATTTACATGGTATTTACTTTATTTACTTTACTTAGAATTGAGTTTTAATCGTTACATATTCTTCTTACTAATCGAATTAAATTATTTTATTTTATAAAATTTCTTAGTAACTTTTATTTAAAAAGTATTTAAAAAGTACTTGTGTTATTTACATAATATGCTACTGTTTGGAAACATTATTTCTATTCAATATAGCTAAAATATGGAATTGAACGGTTGAAATATTCTTTCGACTGCCGCTGTAACGAGTCGACATTCTGCTGAGATTTTCAACTGTAATTGAATCGGTAAAGAAGATTGTCGACGTCGCCGCCGTTATAAACTAGATTTACTCCCTTAGTATTTTCACAACTACCGCTTTTCCTATACTGAGATAAAAATTTGGAAATGTAATGTGTATGTGTATTTTATTTGAAAATTCTTGAAGCTTTCTCTTGATATGATTACTTGTTGAAAGTCATTGTGGCGCAGTGTAACAGCGTCTTGACTGTTTACGCGACAGTTCGGGGTTTGATTCTCCCACATGGGAGGATGATTTTATTTAAATTATTTTTATTTCTCCGCTCCGGTAATAAGACAATGCGTTGCGTTGAGTTGCGAAATTAGGCATAACGGTTACTCCAACCCATTGTTTTAAAATGGTACAGTAATTCTCGATTCTCTGTAGCTGCTCTGCTAGATTCGGGACTTGAAGCCTAAAGGCAACATCTAAATTTCACTTACTTGAAGCTTTCTATAACTTCTTTTTATGTTGACACGATTATCATTATGGCTAAAAACTTATCGTATACTTTCTCTTACCGATCATTATAATAATTAGATTCAATATAATTTATCATATGATACATTTAATACAATAGTTCAAATAACTGGTCCCTTCCCACACGACTTTCTAGATTTTTTGTTCGTAGCTATTCTATAGTACTAATTGCATTTGCAATAAGGTGGTAATTGCTGGGCAATTTTTGTCGACTTTTATGTGCTGTAGTTGCAAGAAAAGCTCGTTTGGCCAGTACCAGAAAGGCAAGACGTGGGCGGGAATTGGGCGCCCACTGCATCATTCTTCAATATTTAGTTCTCGGTGATCGGATAAAGTGAAATTCCTTACTGAATTAATATTTTACTCGTGCTTATTTTTTTGTATTAGATTTTTTTTTAATTTCTCAATGATTATTTATTTATACAATATTTACTTTCTTACTATTGTACATATCGTAATTATTCTCTGTCTATACATTTCGTAATTATTTTTAGTTTTTTTTTTAAAATAACGTAAATACTAAACTAAGAAAACGGTAGAATAAACGTTTTATTTAATTTCAAAAACAAGTTTAGACAAAATACATCTCAAATATACTTTAAATTTACAATCAATAGCTGATATCAACAATATTTGCCGTGTTTGACGTTTGTACATGCATTGGGTCATCAAACTTGCATCGTACAGTGCAACGGTGTCGAGATGCGATGCAACAAAAACATGCACACTAATATTGTAAAAGCCACTGGCCTTGTATATATAGACTTGACTCATTCTGCTTAACTTTTAACTTAACTAGATAACGCGATTCCTGAACAGGCTTAATTATTGCTTTATGTATGTACGAAATGAGGAAATCATTATGTTGAACATTTTTGATTTAAATTATGTTTTTTGTTGTTTTATGTTGATAAGAAATTGTAGTGTTATGAGGTATTGATTGCTTTTTATTTTTGTTTTGGGATGATTAAAGTATGTGTTTTTAATAGGAAATATATTAAGGTTACACATAAAACATTATAACAACAAGTAGCGTACGAGATCTCACAGTTGTATTTTTAATCGACGAAAACAGAAGGCTCTATAAGATTTTTAAACCAATTTTGATGAAAGAAAAACTATACATAAAGTATAGTCAGAAGATAGTCCCATAAAAGTTTTGAATATAAACTAATCCTTTCGGTAGAGAAATAGAGGATTGTTGCGTATTCACCTACTGGACGTATTATTTTATTTTTTTTAAAAAGTTGTCAATTACGTGATTCATGACAGTCAATGACGCGGTGGTTGTGGGGTTTTTTTATTATCTTTCGACCTTGTTAGACACGCTTTGTCTTAAGTTAGTCGGCGTTGGGTTTCGCCATTTGGCAAGAACTATTTTTAAATAATAGATATAGATCTATTGAATCGGACAATCGGAAACCATCCAGAGGAAACAAAATGACGGAAATATAAAAAAATTACAGTGGCAATAGTATTTTCTTTATTTTATTTGCAGTTTTTTTAATTGACTTAAAAACAACTTGAAAAACACACTTTCATATAAACACTAACTAGGAAAGCCGTTGACGCGTCAAACACACATTGCTATGGTCGCTTCAAACAAATGTGCGATTCTTTATACGTAATTCCATGTCAAATCATGTGTAATTACAATAATGTATTTCTAATACATTAATTAAAACAATATTGATATATATTTACTAGTCCGTATATGATGTGTGCCCCCACCAAAGAATTCACGTCGTCTTCAGGGCTTTGAATACATCACAATTTATGTAATTGCAGTTTGAACCACAGTTCGCGTTGTAATTTTGTGTGTGTATCTGAAGCTAATAATCATCTAGGGAGGAGAGTTTCGGATCTCATGTTTGTCCCCTCTAGTTTCGTCGTAATTTGATTACGGCATACATTCTCTGAGGCAAAGTTAATGAAATAGAGCGGATTGTTCCCCCGTCGTTAATATTGAAATATATTTCTATATAACTACACATATTATTCTGTTGGTTCTGTCGTTACGGGAAAGTGAATATATAGTGGGATAGTAATCATCATATCAGATTTTATGGGTATTTTTTTCTTAAAACTTGAGATGTTATTAGTGAAAAAGATATTTAAAATGAATTGGTTAAAATGTAATAGAAAAATAAATATTTTATACTAGGAAATTAGTGCGGACGTTTCTTTAAGAATGTGCTACTCTCTGAGTTGCTGAATGATAACGACAATACAGCGAACACAGCTGTACATGGAAAGCTGATGATTCGCATGTAGGTTTCTTAGGGACTGTATACGGTTGGATATTCCAAACATCTTGAGGAAACAGAAAAACTCAATTTACAGGTTGATAAGAGTCCACGCAAGCGAATTTGCGGTTGACAGCTAGCTAGTGACATTTTTTAACATTTTTTTTAAAGTGTTAATGGCACACGTAGGAAATTGAAAAATACATATTTAGAAAACGTATAAAAATTTGAACGGAAATTAAGGATTTGAACTCGCGCCTCTTGATAACGGTTTTAAAGTCTTTTTTTTTAGCTAGTGACAGTTATATAAGGATGAAAGGTATTAAAAGATGTTCTTTTAGGATGATAAAACACGAATGCTTACAACAATATGAGCGACATCAAAGTGTTATTAATCGCAATACTTTTCAATCATCTAGTCCCCTCGGCTAACGTTAGACTAAGCGTAGTTTCCGTCCAGGACATACTACATTTCTACAATAAAAACAATGCTTAAGGGCCCACACTCGGGGACAGACAAAGGGCCGTCTGGCTATAGGTACTTTATGCGAGAATCATCATCATTGTCTGCCACCCTCATTAGTCACGTTCAAAGAGCTACACTTCATTTCACCACTATCACATTTTATCTCGACTAAACTCTCTCGTATTGTATAATATGTGATAAGGCATTTTTAAGCTTTATCCTGCATAATAGAGAAAACCTTGTGTCATGGCACTCCGTTCGCCAATTATCTCTCTAATTCTAGTCACTGCACAGTGGCAGAACTAAACGTCACGATTTAGTAAGAACTAGAATAATTCCTGCGCGTAGGGATCGAACTCTCAACTATCACGATTACAGTCATACTCCGTTCTACTGCGCCACGATAACGTTACCAATAGTATTTGATTGTGTTTATTAATTTCTTCGTCTTCGTCAAAATTCAGCGAAAATTTTGTTTTATGAAAAAGGAAACATAAGGGGACTTTATTTGCCTTGTGTTTCTTTAGGCTCATAACAATTTCATCTAAACAAAATATTTTTGGCACAGGAACAAAATTTAGATACTACTACATATATCTAGTTTGTATTACAAGTATGAGAATAAGTAAGAATGGATGGAATATGTATATGTTACTGTAAAAGCCAGATTACGGTAAATCCTATAACTTTCCAAGTCAAATTTAAAAGAAATGTTGTACTTGTAAAATATTTTTGAAAACGTATATAAATTTGAACGCAGCGGGATTCGAACCCGCGGCTCTTGGAAACCGTCCAACTGTTGGCAGTATTTCAATTTTCTAACAAGTGTGTAAATAACACTATAAAAATGTTAAAATGTTGAACTTGTTTCTAACCTATCCTAGTCAACATTTTCTGTATCTAATTGAAAGTAAAACGTAACTTTTTCCAAGATGATAAGTTCTAAATGAAAATGTACTGGAAAATCTTAAGATTAACCACAGTTCTGGCTTTTACAGTAACATATATATACATAGATACAGTTAAGCGAAGCTTGACTGCCAAGAATATAGCATAGCACATGAATTATTATTGTTATGTATTGTTATCCATACTTATTAAAATACTAATTTCTTTATAAACGAGAGAATTCTATTTATTATATATTTATCTTTGAATCCCTTCTTGTATGCGCACCTAAAAACTACAAAAATATGCTGCTTTAAGAGATGCAGGTTCCAATTTTATTTACTACTGTCAATTTGTACATACTTGTTACTTTAGAAACTGTATATACTTTAGTAAACAAAGCGCGGCGTTGAGGTCCGACTCTCGTCAGGATATGTATGAGACATTTCGCATGAAATCATGCGGAAAATAAAAAACGGGAGTATCTTGACACTGGGTTCTCTCTGACTTCGGCAATGCGGGAAAAAGCGTAAAGTCGAAGTTTAAAATGTAGTTATTTACATTTTTTATAAAATTTACTTCGTGATATACTCATCATAGATATAGTTTCATAGATATTAAAATGCAGAATACACTGATCTCACTTTTGTGTTTCTATTAAACTTAAGTCTGTATGACAGCATGGCTAGCTAACGGTAATTGCGAAGTCGGGGGGAAGAAATAATTTGTTTCCAAGATAAATAGCAAAGTAATTTGTCAAGACAAGCTTTTGTAATGGGCTTAGCGGTTCATTTGTACGTAATGTGGTTAAATTGGTATTGGCTTTATGAACGAATCCATAATAATGATAGATGGATGGTTTTTTTTTGGCTGAACACTTTTTTCTGCATAGCTGGCGGAGAGGACCGAGTGTCAATACACTCCGCTCTCCACTTCGCCCGAATCCGATACAAAGCGTGTCGAGTGGCGGAAATCAACGCCGTGCTTGGCCTTGCACCAGAGCGGAGAAATTAAAATAATTGAAATATAATAATTTCCTCGAGTGGTAATTGAACCCGCAACCATCGCGTATACCGTCGCCATTGTCACACTGCGCCACGAAGCTGATAGAGAGACATACTGTATTACACTAAAAGCCAATATAAAATAAAACAATACTAAATATGTTATGTGTATACATATAATAAAAATGTAACTGATCGCTGTCTGTACATGGAGGATATATAAAAAAAATATAGTTGGAGATTTATCAATGTAATAGAATCCAGAAAAATGATTTTTAATATTTGTTTTCTGTTTGTCTGTGTGTTTATGCACGCTAATTTCTGAAACGGCTTAACCGATATAAATGCAGTTTTGACTATTGTAAACGTCGAGTTTCTAAAATCTATTTTCGTATACCAATAATATACGCGATTAATCCGGGTGAAAATAGTTTCATTTCAAAATGCATCTTTAAATTTATTTAAACATTAAATCCATTTGCACTCTAACCTTATAGTTGATATGCCATCTTAGTACTGACTAAGCATCTATCATAGTTTGTAGTTAGTTTCCGCAGCGATAAGAACCCCTTTCATCTTGATTTGCACTCCTGCTACAGGATATTGCATCTATATATATATATAGATATAGGATATTGCATCTATATATATATATATATATATGCGGAAGATATTTTTTCCTATAGTATATAAGACAGCAAATGACTCATGAAACTTGTACTTTTAAATGTGACAAAACAAATGTTCTTTTAGCACCATATATTTATTATGTAACGTTACATGGTAAGACTATTACGTTAACGTTACATGGTAAGACTAGGACGTTTTTATTTTTTATACACTATAAATCCCACAGACAACAAAATGGTATATTATTCTGTTTTCTAGATACATTTTGTCTATAGAGTGTTGTTGAGTGGCTGAATACATGAAACGCGGCAATTTGAATTACGAGGCAAACAAAAAAAAAACGAAATGAGGACATGGCGTGACAAAGTCTTGAACATCATGGACTGGCTCTGGAAATACTAGTTGTAAAATCGTTAATGAAAATAAATTCTTTGTTATGTTGAAATTGAAAACTTTAATTACATTCAGCGAATATACTATCATTTACGATTCGCATTTGCCGCATCGTAGGGCTTCGGTTATCAAATTACGTTTGCCGGTTGACCCGACATTCTGCGGTTTTTGGCTTCTCAATGCCCGCCCGGCTTTGATCCAATTTAATGGACAATCTATCTATTTAAAGGATAGTTCGCAAACCAATACCACCATTGATAGTGTAACCTGAACAGAGTTTCGCCGTATCGTAAGCAACATGCCTTGCCCGGGCAGTGAAAGCCTTCCTGTTATCAAAATAAGCAATGATTCATCCTCATTCATTCTTCTGTCAGTGAACGAGGATGTAGACTATTCATCAGGTGTGTTGAAGTTTTAATGTAGAATAGATATTCTTTCAGTTATAATGAAAGTAGTTTGTGATATTAGTTTGTTTTGTTATATAGTTTGAGTGGCTTGGGTTATTGACTCGTTTAGTATTAGTTTTTTCTTTTTTTTAACAAAAACACAATAGCACAAACATACAATGCTGCTTCTTCCTTTATTTGCAATGCATCAGTTCTATCCTTGAATTTAAGGTCTTACTCATCGATTTCCACTCACCTTGAAGTGGACGCGGAAATGTATTGTGAATGTTGTAAAGTGCATTTTTGGTGCAATAACGTACATTATTGGTATTATTATATTCAACATACGTATTTTCTTTGTGTTTTGAGTTTTATTGTTAATAAATTGTTAAACTCATATAATTATTTCATATTTTTTTGTTTTTATACAGCTTCACACTTTTACCCGCATAACAGGGTAGTCAGAGAGGAGAACCTAGTGTCAAGACAATCCATTCCCCACTTTCCGCCCGAAGTAGAGTTATTGGAACTAGAGTGCGGCGGAACCAAACGTCGCGCTTTGTCTTAGATAAAAAAGGGCGGAGTAATGAAAATATATTAAATATAATATATTTTCATTATATATTCCCCCTAGTGGGAATCGAACCCACAACCAGATTACAAACTAAATTAAAAAAAATTGTTCTCGCGCTAGTTATAATACGATATCTTTTTGGACAGATACAGGAGAGTGGAGTGATCGATTAGTATGTTGTTTGTTTACGCAAGACGTGAAATATTTTTTAATTTATACACATTAGCTTATTCAGCGGGGTCGTGAGGCTTTTCTACACAGTTTAGGACAAATAGTCTGTTTCAGATATACACAGCTCAGATTTGTTCTTACAGCTTCATACTTTTTAACAGGATAGTGAAAGAACCTTAATGCCCAGTCTCTCCCTGTTCTCCGCTTTTTTAAATTTTCCTTCGAAATCGAGACATTATGTGTTGATTGGCGGAAATATAATAGTTCACTCGAGAGGGAATCGAATCTACAACCAATCGTGTACAGTCAGAGGTTGTTCTGCTGCGCCATTATGGCCTGTAGATTATATATTTTTTAATTAATCATAATCAGAGCAGTATCTTAAAAACCGAATATAAAAAAACAAAACAAAACACACCCTAGCACTAAGCAATCAAATATATATATATATGTAGATTTCTATATACATTAACATTTCTTTGTTTGGTAGAAAGTTGATAGAGAACACATGTGCCGTGGCAGACATTCGCGCAACGTAGGCGTCTGGCCTTGATCGATCCGTCCGTGCGTGTGTCATTCTCCACGGCATTAGCTTACCGTGCCCCGAGCCCCCTTTATAGCATTACGGGTCCTTTATACGCGATCTTTTAAGTATGGATTACTGTGCGGAGAAACGTTAAGTCTGTAACGAGACATCGTAAACTTTGCAACGACCATATTTTACGCGTCTGCTTTCTGTAAAACAAGATGGGGTTGTACGAGTAGTTGAATATGATGTGACCCCTTTGATCAAATGTAGATTTTGGCGTTTCGGTCAGTTAGCTTTTTAGGCTGTGGTTTATATAATATGTGTGAAAGAACTTTTGTTGTTGGAATTGTTACTAAGTTTTGACGTATTATATATAATATTTAGTATTTCTATTTATACTGAGTAACTACTTAAGCTCTAAGTTTTGCTACTTTTCATAGGGGTTTTTTTAGAGTTTTATTTTATCAGTTAATGATTAAATTATTATTGGTAAATTGCACATGTGATAGTATGTTGGTAAATTCATTTTATGTTTTACGTTTACAATCAGGCTATATCCCATATAGTCCTGATAGCTTCTATTATATTATCATGAAAAAATTGTTACAAAGAGAATAATAATAACCAAAGTCTATGAAGTGATCCGTAAAACGAATGGGACATGAGAAGGAAATGAAGATGTAATACAAAGCCGGGGCCATTATAATATCACCCGAGTCGACCCCACTTTATGTTGACCAAATTGATGTTTCGGTTACGAGTTGTTTGTCGTCTTTGGGAAATATTGTATATTTTTGTCTTCACAAATCTCCCATATCACATGAGAGGTAGGAAGAGAATAATCTCATTATTCGTCGTGCATAATTATGTATGATTTTACTTGTTTTTGTTATATTTTCACCTATTTTAAAAATTAAGTCGATTGGGATTCGAACTCGTAACAGTCACGTGGACAATCATATGCATTTGCGCCTTGAGTCAGATGCTCTGATTTTTTTGTTTTGTAAAAACATATTTTATTCATTTATTTATACTTTATTGTATACCACAATGAATATATTAATAATAAAACGGTAAATAAACAAAAACTAATTACAAATATATAAGAGGCACAAAGGGCGGTCTTAGGTTTAGATTTGTAAACTTATATAACGTGGGAGGTGTAAATAACTAAATATATATAAATGGTAATACACAACTATAACACAATTTTTTTTTCAGATCCTAGCTTTCTCTAGCCTGGCAGTCAGGTGTCAAAGAGAACTTACCTTGCTGTCAAGTCACCATTTTCCACTTTCCGCTCGAATTCGAGACGTTGCGTGTTCTTTGTGACGGAACTTTGTCTGGTGCCCCAGCGCGGGGAAATGAAAATAATTAAACTATGATAATTCCTCCGAGTGGCGAGCGCGAACCCACAACCAATCGCGTTTGCAGTCTGACGTTATCCCACTGTGCCACGATGGCCTGAATAAGACACATACTTACATAATATACTTACAATATATTATCTTAACATAAAAATGTTTTTTTAAGTAAATGGGAAGGCAAGCAAATGAATTTAATAGTTAGTAATCGGTTTCGATGTTTTGTTTGTGTTTGTCAATGTCGTCTGTGTTTACGGATATCGTCATCAATCATATTAGAGGAGGGTTGATCGTACAAATATACCAACGTCTTGCGAAGAAATTCAATTTTTATAATTTTTTTATTCTTATTCGGTGAATATTATTTTATGATACTATTAAACATACAGTGTTATAATATAAGATTAGTTTTATATGAATGAAATATATATTCAATCTAGGGAATTTGTTATAATGTAAAAAAAAAAAATGGTTAAATAAGTTTCCAAGTGTAGTGTATGCTATTTTAACTGATCTAATCCAATGTTTTTGCCGTTTGTTTATTGACAATGTACATGTAAAATTCTATTTTTGTTTTCAGTATTTAACTTATTAGGATTGCGTTATAAGTTAGTTGTAACTTTCGTTCTTATGGGCTACACTGTCTTGAATGTTAATATGTATAAATTACCCCTTTGTATAAAGGGTGTACCTTAAATAAAATATATTTTGTTGAATAGAGCCTTGATTGAGCTTTACGCCTTTTTCCGTATAGCAGTGCAGTCAGAGAGAACCTAGTGTCGAGACACTCCGTTCTCCACGAGACGTTGCGTTTTAAGTGGCGGAACTCAACGCCGCGATTTTACCTTGTTTACAGTGTTTAAAATGATTAAAATATCCAATGATTTTGCGAAGTATTGCCTTATTTTTTTTTGCGAGAAATCACTTTGTTTTCATTAAGGCGTTTTGTTATAGGTATTCGTCAAATCAAAAAACAAATAGTAAAACCCACTTAAGTCCTGGGGTGAATATTGTGTAACATACTTTATTTAATATAAAATATGTCTGAATTTATACGTAGCAGCTTTCAAAATCATACATAGTAGATGTAATATTATTATAAGGAAACTCACTCAAACCCGGAAGAGTTCATTCACACTCAGCTTCACTAATTCATAAGAATTTCATTTGCAAATTATTATTTTACATGTTTGAATATTATATTCAGCGAATGATATTATGTATGATAGTCGTTTGAATTCTCTCTTTTGTTTAACCACAATAAAAAAAAACAGCTTCATGCTTTTAACCGCGTGGCACAATAGTCAGAGAACCCAGTGTCAAGACACTCCGTTCTCCACTTTCCACCTGAAATGGAGACATTACGTGTTGAGTGGCGGAACTCACCGCGCTTTTTTTTAGTCACCTTTTAATTAAAGCCTTTCCCTCAACTGGAAATCGAACCACCTGCGCCACGATGACTTTAGATATATTATAACGTTGTTATTTTTCGACATATATGTATGGTTTAAAAGTATATTTATCTATGACAAGATTATTTGTCTGTATTTGAGTATAATAATATGTCCCGAGATTACTGGGCATCAAAATTAGACTTACCTACATTTTGACCTTCAAAAATTTGAGGTGTTTTTTATAAGCTTTTGATTAGCTTATAAAAAACACTAAAACACTTGTCAATCTCAACTATCAAATTTCTTATTTAACCTTGATAACAAAAAACAATTGCGTAGAACGGCGCGGCGTATGTATAGACCAATCAATATGTAATAAGAAAGTAGCCGGTTGTTTCTTTTTCGGTCATGTAATATTTCGGTGTTTTTTTTTCTAATATTTTAACACCTTTCTCAGATTCCGTGTAGCATACAGAGAATACTTAGTGGTAGGAAAACAATATGTTATATTATATTTCCCACTTTTTCCCCACCTATAGATATTAGTTTATGGGTGGCGAAAAAACCCGAATTTAATCAAACGCTAATGACAGTATACCATTAAATTTTATGTAAATATTGCGCCACGAGATTTCAATCCACATACCTACATCTTATATATGTGACCATAAAATCAAATTATAACATAATTAAATATTACAACGTAAATTACAAAAAAACTTTGAAAGCTTAAATATAACAGATTTCTACTTATATACTTATTATCCTACATTCGACGTTACTTATCTTATGAAATTTCAGATGGGAACGTCTTGGCAAAGTTCGCGAAACTTTTCCGGGGCCAGATGGTTTACTGCTTTGTCTGCCTTTTGTGGCAAAAGCTACTTTATGACGTCACAATGTGTCGCTATCGGAAATCAAATATTGAAACTGTTTTCCGTTTACTGCTTGTTTTATACGTATTGTATACTAAAAAAATATTACCAGTCTTAATAATTGCCAAACAAAGTAAAGCTAACAATCAAAAATAGACTTTAAAAATTGAAGAACAAACCCGTTGTTGTCTCTTTCTGATGCTATGAAAATATATTATATTATCATCGTATTCGGATGTAACTAATTTACAAATTTTCCACAAATGTGACGAAAAAAAGGGGTCAATATAGCGTTGCAAGTTTATCTTTATATTGATAGTCAAGCTTAAAAAGTAATTGTTAAAAACGTGTAATTGTATCAACATTTCAACATATTTCCATTTTTATTATGCGATGTCTAGACACGGTGACAGTGTCGCCGAAGCTCTAGCTTGTTAATTGGTTTTGGAACAGGAGCCTTTTCATAAAAACTAAAAAAAAAAAAAAGGAAAGGATTTCCACGACATGTGAACCATTGAAAACTTGGCATGAGCTGTGCACTATAATTTGTTTTCTGTGTGTTTAATTGTGAGCTTTAGATGTGTAGCATAAAGTTCATAATACATATTAATGTTATGGTTTCAAAATGAAATTTTCCCCTCATAATTTTACAGTTTCTACCATCATAGTTAACAATTCAAAGACGCTTTTAGTGATAATGGTATATAGAATAAACTGAGTTTCTAGAAAAATACATATAAATATTGTTTGACGCCATCGTGGTTGAGCAGGACAGCGTCTGACTGTGAACGCGATTGGTTATGGGTTCGATTCCCAATCGGGGGAATGAGATTATACTTCAAATATTTTTATTGCTCCGTACCCAAGACAAACGTGGCGTTGAGCTCCGTCACTCAAAACACAATGTCTCGATTTTGGGCAGACAGTGGAGGACAGAGTGTCTTGACACTAGGTACTCTGCTATACTCTCATTATTGTATATGTGAATAATAATAATAGATTTATACCTACCTCTGCAAATTCTTATCTCCTTTGGAGTATTAAAGTCTAGAGGTCAAATATTTACGTTTGAACAAAACCTGAAAACGCCTGAAACAAGGCGAATCGATACTCCGTCGCAGGCGGACGCGCGCCGCTGCTTTTTAATATTCTCTGCCAAATCCAATGAGCACGTGACTCAACTTGTTGCCGTGCTAAAAAGAGAAGTAGCAAAGTGGTTTTTTTCATAGCTGCAGGTATATTTTATTATATACATCGTACATTTACTATTGATCGTTGCGCCAAAGTAATTTCCGACTCAATAGTAGTACTGAAATCACTTAATTAATAATTTATATTAATTCAAAAAGGAAGTACTTATTATTAAGCGGCGATTAGGTAGGCTGCACGTTATGTTTAATTTTTACTAAATATACACACATTTTTGAGTTGTCATTTTTTTTTTATTTTATTCTGGCCCACATTGGGCGCCACGATGCGGTCTCTATGGAGATTATTTTCTATATAATAATAACAACAGATGCTTAATAAGCAAAGTTAATTATTTTTTGTTGTATTAAAGTTCGAGTTTTCATCAAGTTTCATTTATATTTAAAAAACTGCTTGTTTTCCAAACATTTTTGTATTTGTATCAATTATTTAAGTTCAGACGGATGTCCGACGCCGGTAGTGGTATTTCCACATCGGTGTTCAAACGTATTCAAGGGTCGAATACGGATTACTCCTGGAATTCCCAGTTATTACCGCAGGGGGACGCGGTCTCGGGGTTGTTGCCCGGAATCGATCGCCGCGTCACTGCCGCTGATGTTACCGGTGCACGAGGTTACGACATTAGTCGTACACTGCAGCCGCACAACCGATATTAAGTCTTCATAAAATTTGAGATTGAAATTATTTACTGTACCGTAATCTACTGCCGTCCAAGTACATTTCGTTTAATTGTATATATACATCATTGGTTTCGGTTACCCATAAAAATACCGCTATGTTATCAAGGTGTTAAATGTAATTCCGTTAAGGATTTTTTAAACGGGATATCAATCGGAAGCAATTCGAGTGGCGAAACAAATTCAACGTTGCGTTGCTGGCTGTTAATTGGCTGCGGGTGGCGGCGCCGAGACGGCGGCGGAACCGCCGCATGGTACCCCCTCGCTCGCTCTACGTGTTCGCCCGCCCGCCCTCTACAGCTCGCAGTTTTTATGACCGAGAAGCCCACCAAAGCCCGAACGAGTCTGGGCGGTACCTAAAATAGTTTGTCTTTTCGAACCTTAGCCGTGTTGCTAGTTGCTAGGTGTAAATCATCTCGTATTGATCTATGCAAAGTACATCAAGTCAGAATATTTTTATTATATTTTTATACCTACAACTGTTTACTCTGATCAAGTTTGCTACTCAAACAAATTTTCTTCCATCAATTCTTTTTCATATTAGGATATAGTTTAATTTACGGATACTTATTTTTTCATTTGATGAACTTATTTTCTTCTGTGAGGTTATCAAGTTAAGGACGACGGCGCGGTAGGGGTGGCACAGGGTGGGTCTGCAGGGCGGGGGATACGCGGTGCGGGGTAAAGCTATCGACCAGCTGCCCTCCCCCCGGCGTAGTTCAGTTTCCGGACGAGAGTCGCGCAGTTCGCACGCGCCGCGACGCGACTCCGTCTTACGTTAGATAGATAGTCAATTTGAAGCCATCACCATGCTGATTGGACTTGTTCGGGACTCGGTTATGCAGTGCTTCTGCCACTCATGCCGAGCACCAGTATTGCCTGCAGGTTGGAACAATTTCAAGAGAGAAAACTGCTTGACGGAAATATAAAAACGTCTCTACCGGCGACGCCGGCACGCTCGTAACGTGGATGAAACGCCCACTTGCTTGTATTATCTTCAGTTTTGTCTAGACAAACATGATGATCTATGTTATTGTTTCTATTCAGAGAAGATGAGAAAGGTAAAGGAACGCGTGGATTGTTTCATTATTAAATATATTATATTGTAATATCTTACTGTTTCTAATAAGATATCAAAATAGTTAACTCTTTAACATCTCTTGACAATGTATTTAGTAGCAGTTGTCAAAGCAATTTTAGACGTTTCCACTATTATTCTTATTTTCACCTTCTAGAACTCTTCCTGTCACATGTAGACTTAAGCCGGCCGGCATTTTCTTGAGAGTTGTTGCTTTATAAAATGGGCCTTAGTGCCTTAATTTCTTAAGGGATTCCCTTAATTTCATTAATTATAATATGATTTAAAAAGTTTTTAACATCTATATCTAAGCAATTTAAAATGTAACATTCGAACTGCACTATCTTATTCTTTTGTATATACCTGTTGTACTATTTATTTTTGATATATAACGAAAAGTGTTTTTACAATATATTAAACAGATCCAATTGTTTTTGACATTTAACTTTTTTGTTGCAGATAGAGTCTATGTTACTACATATCGACTTCACTGTTAATATTGATTGAACATTACTGCATAATGTCAACCATTTTGTAGCGTACACTTAACTACATGCGTCCACTATTTGTTCACTATGATATGATTTTTCTTCTTAATTTTCCAGAAGATTTAATGTTAAAAAGTATTCTTTCGTTAACTTATATATTTTTTTTATTATTACTTACATGACTTTCATGACAATTAAATAATTCCATTTGTAAGAATTACGAATACGTTTTCCACCTTTTATTAACATACCTTAATTCTCCTGCCTATAAAGACTCATGTTTGCAAATGATTGTCATTTGCATAAAAGGTTAGTGTGTTTGTACACAAATTGCTAATGTACCCTTTTGTAAAAAGACATTAGGGGTTTGGAAATGACATAATTGCTTGGGGTGGGAATATTAGAGCTGAGTTTAATTGACTCAACAAGTTTGACACCCCTTTAAGGTCGTCATGTCATGAATGGTATTAGGATGAATATAATATTAGTGAAAAAATGGTTACATTTATTTGTTGCACCAATTTGTGTAAATATTCTCTTGACATAATTAGGATTTCGTTCCAGAAATATCGCGTTTGGGAGTGCTACAAGATTTACTCGACCCAGAAAGTGGGATACACTTAAGTCCTGATTTCTAGGTCGAGTGACGTTGGACATTTTTTTCTTGCAATGATTTAGATTTTATTGTTCAGCTATTGTTTGATATTATGCTTTATAAAAAATTTTGCATTCTGGTAGTTTTATTATAGAAATTCTAATCTACTTAGATAAAATTCCGGACATTAGGTATGTCAAAGTCAGAGTGATGCATTGCGGGTTAGAGTTTGCGTACTCAAATTACTAAAAATAATATTATATTATATATTATTTTAACAACTGGAGGACCTAGAATAATTATAAAAGATTTTCAAAATATTCTTGCAATTCAAACAGGTCATTTATTTATAACATAAAATTTATACCAAGCTAACGTGATCGTTTCATAATTAAAGCTACTCATTTTTTAAATAAAATAGGAAGGGCCCTAATGTAATAACATGAAAAAATTCTCTTAAAACTACCAAGTCCTCGTTGAGTACATGCAATCACATTCGCGCCCCCTTTGAAAACACTTCAGGTTCAACATTCGTATTCCCAAAGGCTGTAAATTCGCTTTCCGTCCCACCCTCGCGAGTTTTAAAGCCTGCTTTAAATATATTATCAGTTTTCATGTCGTATCGTGTGGCGCCAGAGAGGCTGCTCGCCCTTTCAGTTGTAACTACTACATAAAATATTTATATTAGATCCGTTCGATTTTTTTTATATTACTATATATAAAAGCATTAAGTGTTTTATTCGAAGCCTGGTTTTTGGACATAGCGATATTTCAGATGTATGAATTAAACTGTAATAGCGCTGACATGTTCTATATTCTAACTTAGATTTCGAATACAGTCTTGTTTGAGGAAATTTATGTAAACTAGGATTAGCAGTTCCTTACGCGAAAAACCGCAATATGGCAACATCGGTCCGCATTAGTGAGGTCGTGGCCCGCGTGACGCGTAAAAGATTTCAACTATTGTCTAGTAGTACAAATATTAGACATAATGCATGCGCCATAGTCCAAGGGGGAGGGTATGAAACTGACCATACGCTGTATATACAACTATAGTATAGTATAGTATAGATTTTAATAATGCTTATATAAAGTTATATTTATACTGTAACTTCACCTTATTTTAATCTGATTCATTCATAATATAATAACAAGCAGTGTATTACGACACAATATACTACCCAATAATTTAATAGACTTGAATCATATTAGAATTAATTAGTGTTATATTTTCACAATCATAATTTAGCCTCGGCCATCCCCAATTGACGACGCATTCTTTTCACCCGTCTCCTAGTTGTCTGCCATCTTCCTTGTAGATTCCGAAAGGCTTTCTATATTTGCTGGCAGATCTATTACTTCAGGTTATTCTGGTCACGTGTGTCTCTCTCTCATTTTACTTTGTCGACGCGTCGCCTTATTACCCCCTTACCCATTGCTTCACAGAACAAATTTATAACTATTATATAAATTAAGATCTTGATAAAAGTTTCTTTAAATATGAAATGTTTTAATTCTTTTTCTCAGTACACGACAAATACTTTTTTACTTTTAACATTTTTTTAATATCTGATATCGTGCCTGTCCGTAGTTACGGTATTACGACCAAATCAATATTTGGATCTGTCACGCAACAATCGATGGCCTTTCATTAACTGGGGCTCGAATGTTCTCCGAATAAATATTAGCTGACCGTAATAGGTATTCGATTGTTGTCGCCAGAACGTAAAATTATGGTGATTGAGCTTTGGAGTTGTATCTATAAAACAATATTTGCGTTTAAGTAATGTATTCGATCTGTACTTTACTTTGATTTGATCATAACAATCTTCTAATAGTCTTTTAATTATTTATTATTATATTTCTATTAAAATTCATCATAATACATCGAATTCTTCGCAAATAGTATAAAAACTAAACTGTCACTATTTATCATAAAGTGCGGAAAGATGTGCGCCGCGACCCCGTTTTTGTTCCTGCCCTTTGTTTCCATCGCTCTGTAGATTCTATTGTATTCAGAGTATGAAACGTATGAGATATACGTAGATATGAAATGAGATTGATGATGCTAAAAATATTTTCGTATTTTCGCAATTGAATATGAAGCGCGCTGCATTATGAAGCTTTAGATAATCATGCAGTCGATGTATAGTTATTTCATTACGGCAAGTGGGTGTTTATCCTCAAAAGAACGTGCGACGCCGCCGGATTGGATTCTCCTGACTCAATGTTATTATTTAGCGCACCGGCGTTCGGCACCCGTTAAGAAACCAGTCGGCAAGCCAAGGACTAAGCAACCCAAGAAAGTTAAATTTATCAGTAAGTGAACGTAGCCGTTTGCAAATTACGTTTTGTTGCTTTCATATCTTTTGAATCTGCGCTTTAAAGATTTTGTTTTCCTAGCACTGTTCGAGTTGCAAAGTAGCTACCTAGCCCATCGTGCGGTTGATGAGTTGAGTACGTGAGGACAATGAAATTCCTGGGGGATATTACTCACATACTTCCGTCTATGAAACGTATACGTATTAAACTAAGTGTTATGTTACTGTGACTCATTCGCTGGGGGTGGTTCTCCACACTGACTCCCCCTCCTTTTTATGTCAAATAACAGAGACATGTTCTTTGCTTCTGATTCCTGAATAATAAGCAAGTCGACCTTGAAAATATCTTTAATTCCAACACGAGGGTCCCCTGTATAGCGAACATTTTTAAAATACCAATGTGTAATGTGGAATGGGGGTTTAATTAAACGGCCTTTGTAATGGCCCCCTAGCGCCGGGGTGTTAATTGCTCTGTAATCATAATTTACTGCATTGTACAATATTTACTCAAACATCATACATTCCATATTGGACTTAATATATATATACATATATTTAAATGAAAAGAGTAATTTTATATTCAGCAGTTAAATCCTTACTAATGTCATCACTATATGCCAGACAAGTTATGACAGCTAATACCAACATTGAATCAAATACAATGAATTGGACAAAACTTTGACATTAGTTAATCAAAATTTGACAAACAAGTTATCTTTGAATACTTTAAACTAACACTATTTATATTTTTAAAATCAAACTAACCTATTGCTTTTATATGTCGCACCTGCCTTCTGTAAAAAAGTCCTATAGCTTTAATGTTTCTTATAGCAAATATTTTGTTCTATGTCTGAAGTTAAAGAACCATTGTTATCACAATTTTATTTCCTTTATGCATCAATTTGTCTACTAAAATCGTTATTTTCTCATTTTTTTTTAGTAATAGAATAATTAAAATATAAAATATTCTGTCGACAGCTACTGAAATTCGTTGCCAAGAAATGTCGAAGGGTGGACTAGCGTACGAAGTCATCTTAGCTGAACCAGTGGGCGTGCCCGTGCCACGTCGCGCTGATTCCCCCGAGAAGACTCCCTCGGTCGAAGAAATCCAAGAGAAGCTTAAGGCCGCTGAAGAAAGGAGACGTGTATGTTATGACAATGTTACCTGAGGCAAATAATTAGGCCAAATTCGGACTTATTAAGGAAAATAATCTTATCCATTGAACAGTACATTACGATCTACCTACAAGTATTATGATGAAATTTTAATATTCTGCAGTTTGATTAATGAATTTTATCAAGTATCACATCGAGTATTGGTATTGAGTTTCAATTTTCGTTTAGTCCCGTCCTTAATAATATTTCTCATACAAAAAACAAATAATTATCCACATAAAATCGATAGCACTTGACCTATCTCATAACTTTCGTTTGTGCTATACGTTTCTGATATATAGATAGGACTTTGTCATAAAAGGTGGAGCGGTCGATCGTAAAAGTAATGCTACTACTTTGAGGCTACAAAGAAATTTCGGGGCTTATAAAAAAGTTACTGGTCAACATTATGCCTAATGGTTGGTCCACTCCTCGCTATTTTGCTTAAAATAATGTCTTGCCCATAAACTTTGTTGTAACCGTCCACAGCCTCTTCTTATATTAGAGTAAGAATATTCTAGAATATGTTTTTACAGAGCTTGGAAGCCAGCAAGATGGCGGTGATCGCACAAAAGATGCAGAAAATCGAGGAAGCCTCACGCATTCGTAGCGAACAGACGAATAACTTTATTGTAAACACAAAGGAGGCTTTGGACGCCAAGATGGACTCTCATGAAGAGAAACGTGAGGCGTATATCAATGAACTTCGAGCTCGTCTTAAGGATCACCTTGAAGGTGTCGAGAAGACCAGGTATAATTTTTTAAAATATTACTATTTTTTATGAACATTGTTGTAGGATACTAAGTTTTTTTATATCTTAGGTTGACCTTGGAGCAGCAGACTGCCGAAGTGTACAAGGCGATCGAAGAAAAAATGAACACCGCCGCCGACAAGCGCGATGAAAATATCAAAAAGATGCTCGAACGTCTTCGTGAACATGTACGTTTTTTATCGTTTTTCATAAAATAATTATTGGTTTTGCTGTATGCCAGGTAATTTGTTATGTTAAATTTTATAGTACTAGGCATTTGAATCGAGACGTATGCTATGGTTTAAATTTTTGTAATGTTTAGACTTAAAATAATGTAATGTTTAGACTTAGAATAGGAAGATGGAAATACTGAAATGAAAAATTTTATGCAGTTCTGTTTTAGCGTCAAAACTAAAATTAACATAAGTGGCTAGGTGAGGGCAACCTAGTGTCGGAGATGTAACAGGAACATTAATAAAATAACACCAAAAGTCAAAAAGTACCTATTTGGTACTTCTGTTGCACTTTTCTTCATTGAATATGATTTTTTTTCCTACATTTCTGTCCCAATTTTGTAAACAGTAACTTTATAAGTTTGACTTAAATTGAGATTTGGAATAAATAAGTGATTCCAATGTTACAAATCTTAAGGAAAGATGAATTGACACAAAATATAAAAGATCAGCTAAAAGTCTCATGGAGCAATTAATGATGAACCGTAAAAAGCAACTCGGTTTTTTTGTTTCATTGTTATTTTAATAACTGCACATTAAAGCTGGGCTCCCCCTTTTAATAATTTCTTTGGAAAAGCATATTGTTAATTAAATACAGTGATTCAAACATCGCATTGTAATTTTGTGATAAATCACATTTATAAATCCTGATTTAATTACGGGGTGTAAGGTAGTTAAATTGTTTAAATTTGAATTCGTCACAAGGCCATCGTGGCGCAGTTGGTTAGCGTCTAACTGTAATCGCAATTGGTTCTGGGTTCGCTTCCCACTCGGAGGTATGTTAATAATTTGATTGTTTTCATTTCACCGCTCTGGCGAATAAAGCAAAGCTAAGCAGTGAGATTCTCCACTCAACATGCAATATCTTGAATTTCGACGAAAATTGGTGAACGGAGTTTTTTGATACTAGGATCTCTTAGACTCGCCATAACTCGCAGGGGTTGCTATGGGGGATAATGCGTGAAGGCGAATAAAAAGATTGTAAATTTTGTAAACCAACAAGAAGGAGGTCGTGTAATTCTCTAGAACTGTTTCACCATCAATAGTAACTTCTGTTTTTTTTATCCATACACATCTACGAGTTGCTTAGTTTTAAGTTATGCAAACCATGACTTGAAGCTTGAATAGCCGAGGCCAATAATATTCTATAAATGGTAAATTTACGATTGTTGTTTTGAACCTATCATTGGAAATATGTACGTGTAGTGAACCTAGTGTTGAGACACTACGTTCTCCACTTTCAGGTATTGCATTTTAATAAAAAGAGATCGTTGCCGCACTTTTACCTATCAATGTACTAATTAAATAAGGTAAAGCTAAATAATCTATCTATTTACTGTAATAAAACAGTAATTATAGAATGTATGTACGCGAATATCTTAACTACTGGACGGATTTGACTGAAACCTTATTTGTTGTAAAGTTTTTAAGGCGGAGCAGGACTTGCTCTGTGCATAATTGATTTTGACGACTAGAGCATCTATGAGGAACCATAATAGTTCAGTTAAACTATAAGAAATAATGAAATGGCGCCTTAACAGAATTACTCCGCGTTATGAGCATATTTTGTTGACATATAAAATAAAAGATTGTTGGAAACGGTTATTAAGAAGTATTCGTGTGGGAATGGTCATTAAGTATATTGAAACGAAGTTGCGGGTAGCTACTAGATTAAAAATATTATCGCCAGACACTTTCCAACTCGGTGGCGTAAATGTATTTATTGAATGTGGGTGGGTGTTCACCTCAGGAGGAGCAAGTGCGCAAAGTGCGCGCCGGCAACCAGGAGCGCTTCCTGCAGCTCGAGAGCGCGATCCAGGACAAGCTGCAGCAGGCCGCCGACCGCCGTCTGCAGCTCGAGGCTGAGCAAAGGGAGAAATTGCGCAACCATGTAAGTTCTACTTGGTTACGTTGTGACTGGGCTTTTTTTCAGTTGACTTATTTTAGCTATGGTGATGGATTTCACAGTGGTGGTGGGGAAGTTAATCGTTTTCTTCATTATTTTTGGTATTGCTCTGGCAGCATATCGTGAGGTATGCTAATGTTAATCTAGGAATAAAAGTCATGCAGATCAAACAAACTACATTGATATTAATTCGGTAAGTATTACTGTTTTTATTAAATTACCAAGAAAGTCATATTTGCTTGTCGTGATATTGTACAATGTGATTAAAAAAAGCAATGTAATTTTTAAGATATTTAACTGTTATTCACACAGTTAGGAAATTGAAAAACATTAACATTAGAAAACGTATAAAAATTTGAATGCTAACCTAAAATAACAAAGTAAATGGTACCTGCAC
Source organism: Podotricha telesiphe (assembly GCA_038994665.1). Lineage (NCBI taxonomy): Eukaryota > Metazoa > Arthropoda > Insecta > Lepidoptera > Nymphalidae > Podotricha > Podotricha telesiphe. Next base: position 28,960 of record JAOYRR010000043.1, read on the forward strand.
TACTTGGTGAATTAACTAACAGTGCACTTTTCACACTTTTACACTAACAATGAAAGTGTGAAAAATTACGAAAAATTTTACATAGCTTGCATTTTTTAACCCCATCTCTATAAGCTCCCCTAGATCAGACAAAAGTGACATTAAACGACTAACAAAACCACCCTTGTGTGAGCACTACTTGACCTGAGCCCATGGTCATGTCTATACTCGTATATACGAGTATTTAGGCGGTAAATATAAGAGTGTATAGATAAAGACATATTTAGAAAACGTATAAAAATTTGCACGCAGCGGGATTTGAACCCGTTGACCCGCATGTTGAAAACCGTTCAAGTACAAGAGGCGCATGTTCAAATCCCGCTGCGTTCAAATGTTTAAACGTTTTCTTAATATGTCTTTTTCAATTTCCTTGATGTGCGAATAATACTTTAAAAATTGTTAAAAGAGTTTAGTATATTTTGTACGTAAGTAAGATTAAATTTTTTTTATTACTTCACCCTTTTTCACGCATTTCTGGGTTTTCAGAAAGAACCTAGTGTTCACTTAACGCCGTGCTTTATCTTATCAGAGTGAAATAATGTTAATAATTTGAATATGATATTACCCCGTGTTGCAATCGAACCCACAGCCAATCGTGTTTATAGTCAGATGCTGTCCCACTGCTCTACGATGGCCTCAAAGTAAGATTAGTTTTTAGTATGGCTTGACTATCAATATAGGCACGGTTTTACGTGTATTAGGTAAGTACGACAATATAATCTGAAAATAAAGGTTAAAGCCGCAATGTGATTGGCACATGATTATGTAAAATAGAAAAACTTAAATGTTTTTGGTTACTCATCATTTACTCATAACTTTTTTGAATTGAATTTTTGTTTATTGTTTTCGTCAAGTTTTAGTTTTTAAGAAAAAATATTTTAATATATATGTATATCATTTCTTTACTTTTTGGTTATTTTACATTTTTTAGTTTTAGTAAGTTGCCGGAATTGAGGGATATAAATACTGTATTTTGCGTAACCAAATTACGGAAATAAATTACTTAAATACCATTAGTAGTAGTAACTAAAATTCATGTATTTCGAACTCAAAACCGACGTATGTACGTTCGAGGAAATGTTCTAATATGCTCCACAACATGGTTTTCTATTAAAATGTGACTGATCGCTGTCTGCACGTGGAATATATGTAAGAAAAATATTATTGGGGGCATTTATCAATGTAAAATAGAACCCAAGACAACGGTTTTTCATTTTGTCTGTGCGTTTGTGCACGCTAATCTCAGAAACGCCTCAACTGACTTAAATGCAGTTTTGACTATTTTATTTTGGTAAACTCGCTTAACATTTAGTATTTATTTAATTTCAATAAGTTCATAAATAAAAAAACAACGACGTAAATTTTAAATTTAAGCAAAGTTTGTCAAATTACGAAATAGTTGAGTCATGTAGTTTGCGCAGGCGAAACCGCGGGCGGGTCGCTGGTAAAATAATCAAATACACACTACACTTTAAGTCAATTGATAAATATGATTACAGATAACAATTGGATAGATATTTCGTTCCCACGTTAAAACAAAACAATGATTTTATTATTACATTTTTTCGATGAATAACTTTAAACAACGTATTATGTTCTCGTAACGTATTATCTGGTTAAAGCTATAAAGAAATGTACTATTCGAATAATTCAAGTCAGTGTATTATAATATTCTCGAGCCTTTTTAAATAACGTGAAATAAAAACAAACTTATTGTTCTTTGTAACTGTATTTGTAACTGTCGAGTTTTTTGTCTCCTCTTGGAAGCTTGCAAGAATTGTTGTACTTGTGGGTTTATTATTTATAGATTGGTAACTATCAATTTTGTTTGCGTTGCGTTTTTTTTTTTTCAATTTTAAATAACTCTGTGCGTCCGTGCTATGCGCTGTTTGTCTGTCACTCAATAACTCATGAGTTTATAATATATGTATGATAGATATGTTACTTATAGCAGTATATATTCAAAAATTATTAAGAAAAATGTACTTTTAAAAAATTTGTAAATAATAAAAAACAACTTCTAATTCTTCATTCATATGATTTTTTTAATTTTTTCTTAATTTTTAAACTTTAATCATGTTTTTTTTGTTTTTATTTTATTTTTCATCTCATTGACCATCCATAGAACAATAAGCTCGCGGAAGTGCGATCTGTGATCACCGCTAAGATGGAGGAGATCACCAAGGACATTGAGACCAAGCTCTCCATCGCCGAGCAGAACCGGGAGAAGGAGATACAAAAGAAACTCGACTTTGTTAAGAAAGAGGTTTGATTGTTTAGTTGTGTTTGGACTTTGTTCGCATATATATATTATATTATCATTTATTTTATTGTTACATAAGATGTCTCATATGATGATGAGTTTTTGTATTGTTTTAATAACCATATTTTTACTAATACAACTTCGTATAGCTTTCATTAGTTTATATAAATTTTACATTTTTGATTTATTTTATTATGAAAAAAAAAAACATAAAATATAAACAATGTACTTGCTCAACCTTATGTTTCTAATATCACAAATTTTGAATATGAAGTTAGATAAAAGTAAGGCGCGATTCGTCTTTTCCCCATTGATAGATGTTTCAGTTCAGTCCGCATTCTGTGTTCGCAGGAGCGACGCGCGGAGCTCGTGCGGCAGAACAAGTGCGCGCGCGCCGAGAGCGAGCCCGTGTCCGGATAAGCTCCGCACCGCCCCGCGGCCGGAGCTACATTCCTTTCCTTCATCTCTAGCCTGTGTACTTATAGTTGCGTTCGTTTCAGGAGAAGCGATTTTTTTATAGCATATGCATCAAACCAACGAGTTTAATTTCATTTCAGACGACCCATTGTCATTATACTGTACGACATTAATCGGTCAATCCGCCACTGGAGACTTGACACAGTGTTATTTCCACCGTTTTCTTAGCTCCTCAGTACGTTGGACGGTTGCCTAGCTCCGAGCTCAGAGAGGGTTCTTGTTAGTTTCATCCAAGCAATCAATCTTCAATCTTTTGATGAATATTATTATAGTATCTTTGCCGCGTTTTTTAATATTATGCAAATATAAAAATTATAGAGTTCGACGCGGAGACGCTCAGTGTTACAACACGTAAAAATAAAATTAATAAAAAAAAATGGTAACGCCCAGTTTCGTCTTAGATATCTAAACCGAATCTCCCTTATGCTTAGACATATTGAAAGAAGCGATGAATTTTAAAATTATTTTCACATATGGCAATATCGCATCACGTATCATGGCCTATTAGACGGATATGGATATGTCGGTTCAGAGAGCCGGCTTTTTGTGATTCGAACTTCCTGTGAACACTTCACTAGATCGATCTCAATTTCGAATTACCAAAAGCTGGGTGTGGGTTCGATTTGGGTTCCCCGACACCACCTTGGGAACCTCGGAAGTGTATTTTTCTACGACGGGAAGTATGGAGGGTTTTTTCCCATTAGTGTTAGTATAATATCATTATTTTTAATGTCTAACATAACGCAACAGTATTTTAGGGGATGTAATCTAAATTTAAGTTCTCTCATAGTATATCATTAACACGCTATAGACTGTCGGTTATAATATCGTATTTACAATCATTTTTATATGTATGTAGCGGAGGTTCGTCGTCGCGGGTTTGTGGTCGTTGGGTCCGTGGACGCTTTGCCCGGATTGAAGTGGTTTCAACACTGGACTCGTCTAATACTGCCGTTATTCCAACCGTTGTGTTCCAATCCATACAACGGTTCACAATATTGCAGTATGGATGCTCCCAGTGATCTAACTGGCAATGCCTTAAATCAGATCTAGTCCGCGTTTAAATTTAAGTACACAAATTCTTATGATCTCAAAAGGAGCACAATAAAACCAATAGTTATCGTTAAGTGCCTCGAGCGGAGACGTTTTATATTTTTTTAAACGTGGGATGAGGCTTCGGACACAAACTGCTTCTGTGATGTTTCGCTCTAGTGTTATCGATTACTCGGTTAGGCACAAATTATATCGATACGATAGGGTTAGGCTTTGCCGATTCGTGCGGGCGGAGGAGGAGTGGCGAGTGACGAGTGACGAGTGACGTGTATCTGCTTGGCGGCGGGCGAGCTTGCTGCTTCACTCGGTTAGCTGCGAGTACGACTTAGATGTAAGAGAGCTTGTTTCGGTGAAGACGTGAAAACTTCTGACCAATTTGCCTTGGATATTGTGTAGCCTTTTAGACTCGATCGGTACGAATCATGTATAGCGACGCCAGTGTAGCTTTCTGATGGTATTTCTTATGTACTTTTATGTTCCCTTGTGTTCCTTTTGTAGTGTCCTTCGACGGTGTTTGTTTCATTGTTTTTTTTTTTATATTTTTCGTATTATTACAATTATGATATGTGCTTCAGTTGTGAGGTATAAGAAATTGCTGTTTGAAGTGCAGGCAACTTTTGTAGTTTCATTGTCGTATTGAATAAAGTCATAAATACTAATAAACGCTATTCTTTTATTGAACCTTTCCCCTCCTTTCTACTTTTAGTTGTTTAATTATTTGTTTACAATAAGCGTTAAATTAAAAGTCTGTAAAGAGCAAAAAATTGAGAAATTAAGTTTAGTAAGAAACAATAAAAATTAATATTGAAATATAAAATAAATCCTGACTGAACTTGATGGTTGGGGGTTCAAATAATTTATGACATTTAAATACTTAGTTATTTCCAACTCCTTATTAGACGAAGCGCAGCGATAATTACATTAAGAAAAAAAAGACTCATTGATCAATGTAATGATTGAAAAGTAGTGTTTTATGAGTAAAATTTTCTAACAGCAGCATGTTGAGAATCGAATCCCGTATATCACTATAATGAAACTTTGTTTAAGTACACATCATCGGAACTACTGGACGTATTTACAAGATTTTTTTTTTGTTGTATAGCTTTTAAAGCTATAAATTATATTAAAGACCTGATGTAGAACCTTGGAAGTAGCCCAGCTATATTATAGCTAGCGCTAAGCAAGGATTTTGCGCGGTAACAAACATTATTTAGCGTGATGTGTGTTATTTGAAATTAATGAGCCATATTTATTCTGGAAGGTAGTTTTCATTTGCAAGTGAATATGAAGTACACAGTATAGTATAATATAAATTAAAAAATCAGTTGTCTATTATTGATCATTACTCTATGTTTCGTAGTTAAAAACAAGCTGTATATTTCTTTTTAAAATTATATATATTGCTACCCGACAAAACTTATAGGTACGCTTAACAGGTAGCAGACATAGTAATTTAAATGTTGGATATCTCGCCATCGGGCTATCGCAATCTGGAGATGGATAATTATGCAAAAGCACGCAGTGCAGTCGAACTGAAGATATACTGACTTTTCGAGCATATAATAAATTGTTTTAGCAATGTAAAATTATTAGATGTTGGAGTAAAAAGCGATCTTTTTATTGTAGGTTTGTATATATAAGTTGTTAGCAAATATTTATGTTTTGAAATAAATGCATAATCTGCAAAAATCTTATTAATTTTACCCTTTACCCTTTATTTAGAAATTGAAATCATTAGATTAAAATATTTTTGATTGATAGAAATGGTGCATAAATAGGCTTCAGTAAGACCAAAAGGGTAAGTGCGCTTTGGGAATTGATCGATTTCTATTGAATTTACGTTAAGCAGAAGATGAAGCTGAACTTCATCTTTTTTCACACATAGCAACATAGTCAGGAAAACTTAGATTCATGACACTACTTGCCGCTCGAAATTGAGACATTGTGTATTGAGCGGCTGAACTAAACGCCGAGCTTTGTATTACCAAAGGGAAGAAATTCAAATAATTTAAATATAATCATTCGAGTGAGCTGAGTGAGAATTGAAACCACAACCAATCGCCACGACCCACGAATCACGATGTATGTAAGAAAATTTCGTAAATTGGTTATCATTAAATAATTATCTATATTTTAATATTATGTAATTATTAATTTGCATATTGCACATTGTCATTAGAAGAGCTTCAGGCTAGAAAATAAATGATTTATAATATATAAGTAATTATTTCATATTTCTATTCGAAATATAAGAATTTCTCGTATTTTTTCATTAGCAGAAAAATATATTCTAATTGAAAAATAACACGAATTTCAATATTGTTAATAATTAATAATAAATAATTGTTCTTTAACAGATTTGTCTTTGAAACTGTACGTTAAACTAACTGTCAGTATAGCTATATGTCATTTGTCAAAGCCAAAATGGCTGCACATTGTAGTGTTTTTCTTACTTACTGAAATTCCTTACAATATTTTATCTATTACATTTCAAGTGTATAACAATAATATTCTTTGTAGTAATTAAACGGTAGTGTAGCTACATTTAAGTGTTACGTATTCTGTATTAGAATGAATAAGGATAGCGACAGTAAGCGTAAAAAAGATAGGCATGACGATGACGATGATTATAGAAAAGAGAAAAGACACAAAAAGCGTCGTTCAAGATCTAAATCTCCTATTAGAAGGGACGATAAGGATTCTAGACGGAAAAGAAGACATTCCAGGTCAAAATCACCAAATGTCGCAGCCAAACATGATAAACGTCGTGATGACGCGCCAAAACATGCTGAAAGCAAACCAGAGCCACCACCGAGAAAAACGAAGGAAACTGATATGTTAAATACAAGAACTGGTGGTGCATACATTCCACCAGCCAGACTACGATTGATGCAAGCTCAAATCACTGACAAATCTTCCGTAGCATATCAACGACTCGCCTGGGAAGCATTAAAGAAATCTATACATGGTCACATCAACAAAATTAACGTCGGTAACATTGGTATTATTATCAAGGAGCTTCTAAAAGAGAATATTGTCCGAGGTCGAGGCTTACTTTGTCGTTCCGTTATACAGGCTCAAGCAGCTTCACCTACATTCACAAATGTGTATTCTGCTTTAGTGTCAGCAGTAAATTCTCGATTTCCTAATATAGGTGAATTACTTCTAAAGAGGTTAGTAATTCAATTTAAAAGAGGTTTTAAAAGAAATGACAAGCCAACCTGCATTTCATCTGCTTCCTTTATAGCGCATCTTGTTAATCAGAGGGTAGCTCATGAGATTCTTGCTTTAGAGCTACTAACATTATTGGTAGAGACTCCAACAGATGACTCCGTAGAGGTTGCCATATCATTCTTAAAAGAATGTGGTCAGAAATTGACTGAGGTGTCTTCAAAGGGAGTAAATGCAATATTTGAAATGTTAAGAAACATTTTACACGAAGGGCAGTTAGATAAAAGGGTACAGTATATGATTGAGGTTATGTTTCAAGTATGGAAAGATGGATTTAAAGATCATCCAGCAGTAATTGAAGAATTGGAGCTGGTTCCTGAAGAGGATCAATTCACTCATCTTTTAATGTTAGATGATGCTACTGATGCACAAGATATCCTGAGTATGTATCATTATATTATATTTTTTTATTTAGAAAAACTTAATAATATTCTAAAAAATAATACACACATTTTCCCATTTTTTATTAAAATATATATTTTTGTAAAACTAACTTTTTTAATTTGGTGCAGTGTGACGGATACTCAGACAAGTGTATACACAATGCTTGTGGGTTCGATTCACACTGGTAGAAAAATTATTTTCATTTCTCCACTCTGGTGACAAGCCTTAGAGCAGGATTGAGTTCTGCCACTTTTCCTGTAATTTCTTGGATTCTGGCAGAAAGTGGAGACTAAAGTGTATTGACACTAGGTAATCTATCTACCCTGCCATGCAAGAATAATATAAAGCTGACAAACAAAAAAATATTTGTCCATAATATAATTAACTCCAAATATTTGAAACTTTCAGATGTATTTAAATTTGATGATAAATTTGAGGAAAATGAACAAAAATACAAAGGACTATGCAAGGAAATTCTTGGATCTGATGCCGAATCTGGAGAAGAAGGTGGCTCTGGAGAATCAGGGAGTGAAGAATCTGATGAGGAAGAAGAAGTTCAAGAAAATTCAGTCACTATTATTGATAACACAGAAACTAATCTGATTGCTTTGAGAAGAACTATTTACCTTACTATAAATTCAAGTTTAGATTTTGAAGAATGTGCACATAAGCTGATGAAAATGCAACTTAAACCAGGTCAAGAAATCGAACTTTGCCACATGTTTTTAGATTGCTGTGCTGAACAAAGGACATATGAGAAATTCTATGGTCTATTAGCACAGCGTTTCTGTAACATAAATAGAATATATATTGGCCCATTTGAAGAAATATTCAAAGATTCTTATTCCACGGCTCACAGATTAGACACGAATCGTCTCAGAAATGTGAGCAAATTCTTTGCCCATCTGTTCTTTACTGATTCAATAAGTTGGGAAGCTTTAGAGTGTGTGAAGCTGAATGAAGAAGATACTACCAGTTCTAGTAGGATTTATATTAAGATTTTGTTTCAAGAGTTGGCAGAATATATGGGTTTGAAGAAATTGAATGATAGGCTGAAGGATCCGTAAGTAGTTTTAATAAGATGTTATCCTTGTAATTCGATTTTTTTCAGTTATTTTAGTAATATTTGTTTGTCATTACATTTTTTTTATTTATAGCTACACACCTGGACACAGTAGGGATAGTCTGTATGTAAACAGACAAGATGTTTGTGGGTTAGATTCCCACTCAGGGGAATGATTGTATATAAATTATTTGCATTGCCCTGCTCAGGTCCACTCTGGATACAAAGTGTGGTGCTAAGTCCCACCACCAAACACAATGTGTCGAGAAAAATTGTTACACAATATAATTCTCCTATACTTTTGTAATATACATATATTGTTTGTTTCTTTTCAATAAGACAATAATTATTAATCTTATTTTTTTTACAGTACTTTACAGCAGGCATTTTCAGGAATCTTCCCAAGAGATAATCCCAAAAACACAAGGTTCTCTATAAACTTCTTCACCTCTATTGGTCTTGGAGGCCTCACTGATGAATTGCGAGAACATTTAAAACAAATGCCTAAGGTATCATACCTTCCTTTTTTTTCCAAAAAAATAAATAAAAGTAGTCTTTAAATGAGATGGTCTGATTTTAAACGCGATGGTTGTGGATTCGATGCATTTTTGGGTTTCATTGGAATGATTAAATTTATTTTAGTTAAATTAGGTTTACCCTACTAATGCGAGTGATACTTGAAGCCTACAAAAATTACAATCACTAACATTTTATAATATTAATTTATGCTATAGTAAAAAATAAGAGCATTGTGGCGCAGTGGAACAGCGTCTGACTGTAAACGGGACCGGTTGTAGGTTAGATGTTGACTCTGGGAAATGATTATATTTAAAATATTTTAATTTCTTCGCTGTGTATTCAATAATACATATAAAACAATATTTCAGAATGTTCCGCCGCAAATAACAGAGATAAAGCTCGATAGCGATTCTGATTCAAGTTCAAGCTCAGACAGCTCGTCTTCTTCGTCCAGTGAGTCCAGCGATTCCAGTTCAAGTGGTATAATTTTATTTATTTTTTTGAAAATTTGTTGATTGGGTTTGATACCCATTTGGAGGAATGAATATATTCCATTTTCCCCGTCGGGTAAGTCTAAGTTCCGACACTCAAAGCGAAAATTGGATGTGTGAACACTACGCAGTCTTTACCCTGCGACATGGGAAACACTTTTTTTTAAAACAAAAGTGAATTTTAAACGAATCGCAAATTACGTATTGTTTTTTTCAGATTCAGAACAAGAAGCAAAAGAAAAAGAGAAAAAAAAGAAAAAGAAGAATTCCAAGCCAAAAACTCCCGAGCCCCAAGAAGTAAATAAAAAAACTAATATTAACAATGAGCGATGGGGTCACGATGGTTTCTACGATACGTATGGTAAAGACGGCGGAACATATCCACAGACAGACAGATCTAATGCTAGGTCTAGAGATACTGATAATTTTAGAAGACCTAGGCAAGATTTTAGAAATGATGACAGACGTAGAAGTAATAATGAGACAAGAAATGGAAATGAACGTTTTGATAGAAACGCGCGAAATGACCGAAATCAAAGAGATTCTGATGCGGAAAATTATAAAAGGGACGCGAGACGTTCTGATAACGAGAAAGGTATTAGAGATGAGGAGAGTTTGAATAGAAGGCGCGATGAACGTGAAGTTGATGATGAATATTCTAGAAGGAAACATGAAGACGGACGAGTCGCAAATCGGGAAGATGATAGAAGGAGGGACTACGATAGGGATTTTGACCGTAATCGAAGCAACAGGGAACAACAATTCAGGGATAAACGCAATGAGAAAGAACAAGATACTCCGAAAAACAAAAATGAAAACGATAGCGGCGAATATATCAGAAGAAGACAAGATAAAAATATTGAAATACAAGATTCTAGATATAATCGGAGAAATCGAGATAGTATTGAAGATAATCGAAGAAATCGAGATAATATTGAAGACAACCGAAGAAACCGAGATAATATCGAAGATAATCGGAAAAATCGAGATAATATCGAAGATAATCGAAAAAATCGAGATAATATTGAGGATAATCGACGAAATCGAGATAATGTTGAAGATGGTCGAAGAAATCGAGATAATATTGAGGATAATCGGAGAAATCGAGATTATATTGAAGATAATCGAAAAAATCGAGATAATTTTGAAGACAACCGAAGAAACCGAGATAATATCGATGATAACCGGAGTAATCGAGATAATATGGACGATAATCGAAGAAATCGAGATAATATTGAAGACAACCGAAGAAATCGAGATAATACTGATAATTTGGACAAAGGACGTGATGATCGTAATAGAAAGGAAAGGTATGATAAAGAGCGAAACAGCGAGGTAAATGGTCGAGATAGACCTGTTAATGAAAATTGTGGAAAAAAGCCGGACAGGGATGAAGTTAGTCGAAGGGGTCGTGGAAAGGAAGACATGAAATCAATGCGATCAGAGGACAGAAATAGAAATAATGATTATAATAATGCGGAAGATTCTAGAAGTCGTGTTGTTAAACAAATAGATGATGACAGACGTAACAGTCGTAACGAATATGAAAAAAATAAACAAAAAAACCAAGAGAGCAGTGACGAGGAGGATGAAAGGCAGCACATGTCTAAATCAAAAAAAGACAAAGATTGTGACGAGACACGGATTCGTCGTAAAGATAAAGATGGCAGTTCAAATAAAAAGTCAGGCAGTGATGAAGAAGACGCGAAAAGCAAACGACGTGATAAAGATAAGAAGAAACAAAAAGATAACAAGAATTCAAAGAAAAGTAAGGAAAAACGAAAGAAGAAAGTTGAAGTTCAAGATGATTCATCCTCCGATAGTGAAAGTTCTTATGAAGCAAAAGATAAAAAAAGTGGTAAAAGTAAAAAGAGGGAAAATGAGAATGATTCAGATCATTCAGTTGACGGACAGAAAGACTTGGGCGGGCGTTATTGGGATAATTTCGATCTGGAAAATAAAAATACTTCCAAAGAGAAGCTCGAAGACGGAACGCCGGAAAAACGTGAGAAAACTTACGAACGAAGACGGGAACGCTAATTGTATGTAGTAAATTAAACGTGTCTCTTTTAAACTATTATATGTAATTAAATGCATTTGTAAATATCAATCCATTTTAGTGTTATGGATACAATAAAGATATTAAAATAAATCTTGTTTTTATTTTAGTTTTGTTTTAAAGTGATTATTATTTATTTATTTTAAAAGACAAAGCTGAACATTTATTTTCACAAGTTAGCTAGTTTCGATATTTACTTTTGATGCAGCATAATATTATAGTGTTAGAGAACTGACTAAAATTGTTTAAATCCGTAACGATTATAATAATACTGTTTGTTATAAAAATTCCTTTTAAAAAAACAAAAGCACCTGAGAAGAATATGATAATTAGCCGGAACTTACTTTCCTAAAAACTTTATATCCGTAACTAGATGATAATATAAAACCGAAATATTTCTCTTTATATCCAGTTCCAAGATGTTATACCCATAACTTGCTATTTATTGTATTTTTTTATAACGGCCTGATTTTGCGATTACAGGCCCAAAATAATCTGCCAATGTCACGTATAGTAGAGAAAACTCGAAAGAGACGAAGCAGTAATTTTTGTAGTAAAATATATGAATTGATAAAATATAAACGAATGGTCACAGACTGGTCTGCATCAAGCCCAAAATAAATTAAAAGCTATATAAATAATATACATATGTCCAAAAATTATAAAAAAAAACCAATGAGAAAAAATGTGCTTGCAAACCTATTAAAGTTGAAAAATTAAAAACATTAATATGACACTTGTGACAGTGATTAACTCCATCTTAATATTGCCAAAATGTGTGAAGCGGGTGTGTGCGATATAGAGTCTGAAGATATCGAAAATGATAATTTAAATGTAAATCCTATACGTGACAAAGCAAAATCAGCGCCGATCGATACTTTGCCATCAGAGGACCTTTTAAAAGTGCAAATTTCCGCTCCGTCGTACTTTCATTCGTTGAAAGAGAATCAAGCACCTCCTTTTAGGAAGCCGGAGAAGGAAAGAAGACCGTGCTTGTTACTGGATAATTTTGTAACCGAGAACGATGTTGTAGAAATGGTTGCCGCCGCAGATGACGAGCATAGCTTCAAAAAACATTTATGTAAATAAAATGGAAACTAGTAATTTTACTGTTTAAGATTCTCCATATATATTTTTTTCTACATAAAACTTAAATTTACGTGATGAAAAACAGAAATGTTGCGCATTCCTTTGTTACTTTATTCAGTCGTTTATTTTAAAGACTATTGGATGGCGAAATCTAAGACCTTTGTCTAACCACAGCATCAAAATAAACTTATTTATATGCTTTTAGTAGGTTACCATGATCTATATATTAAGTATAAGTCGATGAATCAATATAAAAAAAATTGTAGTGCCATTTTGATTAACTTTTGTCGTCCGATTAGCTTGAAAATTAACACTCGCGTCCGGACCCGATGAAACTACAATAATTACATATCATGAACCTGATATCGTTTCTAGGAAGACAAGGATAGAAAAACAATTTTAAGCGTTTCTTTCATCTTTTAGGTTAACATTATCATTATATAACTCGCTCTGATTAAAAACCGAACCTATAACCACCGTACATACAGTGAAACTACACCTTCACACCTTCCCGCATAGTAGGGTAGTCAGAAACTACCTAGTATGTACCTACTAACTACCTTTGTCTTCTTATAGAAAACAATCATTTCCCCGAATGGGAAATCCAATCGCAATATTGGCTAATATATAATTAATAATTCGATATACTTTTAGGTAAATACCTCGTAAACAAAAATGCTGTAGACAATTACAACATCTTTGAAAGGGACTTTCTAATGAGTTTGCTAATAGAATGTATGGATTACGCAGCGCAAAGAAAATTCTCGGCGTTCAAACTTGCCTGCCTGTTTACTGTATATTTAACTACACATTTATATTTTAAATTCTATTACTGGTTGCCACCGCGTGCTGTTTGGGCGTTCTTCAAGGAAATTATGATACGTCATACTATAGAGGTATTCTTTTTTTTATATTTCTTGTACCAGATATTTCTCGATGTCGGGCGGGAAGTGGACAACGGTTTTTCTGACTGAATATTTTGAGTATTATACTGAATATTATACCTATAATAATTTGAGCGTAATACGTATGGTTTTTAGTTAGCTATCCAAGGGTTTTAACTAGTTAGCTAATCGTTTCGTATTTTACTATGTTTAAAGTTTTTCCAAAATATCGGTACATAACAATTGTAATAATTAATATTATTTGGCGAGAGGAAGCTCTTTTCTTTTCCAGCGTAGTAGAAGAGCGCCGTAAAAATCTTGTCTTTTCTGTTGAGGCTATAACCTCTAAAAACACCCCATGTGTCGCGTCGCCAGTTTTCGAGAACATTCCTCTTAAAGCCACGCCCAGTACCAGGATATTGAGCCTTAACATTTCGAGTGACCAATGTAGCGATCATCTGGAGAGCAAGGCGAAGTTGGCCTCGAAGAAACTGGTTGTCGTCACTAAAGCTAGACAGCACTTCACGCCCACACACCGAGTGAGTGACCAGATAGATTCGGCCTCACATGGAGTATTGTTCTTATCTCTGGGCTGGTGCACACCAGTACCAGCTTGATCGCATTCAACGTGAAGCCATTCGAATCGTTAAGAACTTAGGTTTTTTTCTTTATTATTGGTAATATGTCTTTATTATTGGTAATATGTGCTCGCTGTTCGTTTTCTGACGCATTTATCACGGGTAGTGTTCTGGGGAACTGTTTAAACTGATTGCTACCGCTGAATTTTTCAACCGCACAGAAAGTAACAGACAGAAATACCTTTTTTTAAATTTTTTAAAGTGTTAATCGCACACTTAGGAAATTGAAAGATATCTAAATTAAATATCTACGTTTAAGACATATTTAGAAAACGTATAAAAATTTGAACGCAGCGGGATTTCAACCCGCGCCTCTTGAAAACCGTTCAAGCGCTCTAACCACTAAGCCATGGGTTCTACATCCAGCTACGTCGAAATTCTTATACGCTTATTTACAACTTATATTTGTTGTTAGCATCTCTGTAGATAGATTTTTACAAATTTCTGCTACCCAAAGATTATTCTACGAAACATTCGTTTGGCAAAAGAATGCTATTAAATATATATATTTTAACATTTTTTAAAGTGTTATTCCCACACTAAGGAAATTGAAAAAGTCATATTTAGAAAACGTATAAAACGTTAACGTTTTACGTATACGTTTTCTAAATTTTTATACGTTTTCTAAATAAATATGTCTTAGACGGAAATACCATTCACACATGACATGGGTGCCTTCAAAAGGTACGTGTATTTCCACCTTAAAGGCCGGCAACTTCCCTGTAGCTCCTTTGTTGTTACATGGGGGTGTGCACTTACCATCAGGGGACCCAAACACTCGTTGCCTTGTCTATACTATAATAAAAAAAACAGGGTAGTCAGCGAGAGATTAGTGTCAAAACACTCCGTTCTGCACTTTCCGCTCGATTTATTTCGAAACATTGCTTGTTGAGTGACGGTATTCAGCAGAGAAATGAAAATTATTTAAATATAATCGTTTCCCTGGGAGTAACTCAACACCGCGCTATGTCTTGCTGACTAATGAAAATAATTAAATTATGATAATTTCACTTAGTGGGAATTGAAGCCACGACCAATCACGATTACAGTAAGATGCTGTCCTACGATGGTCTCTATTTATTTTTATATTTAATAGCAATAATGCAAAATCGTTTGTAAATATTTCAGGATTCTCCCGATGGACAAGAACTATTTAGCCCTGAAGAGTGCTACGACATCTTGTCTCACTTCCACACTATTTATATGAGCAATTTACCGTTAATACATATCCGTACATTTGGTGTTCATCGCCTAAAATTTGTTTGGCCTTACAAACCAAAATCTTAAGATATTCATTTTAGTTGATAACATGTGAGGATGAAGGAAGTATACAGTATTCAGTATTTTCGGATAGAAATAATAATACAATAATTATAACCTATTTGTCATATTATTACAATAAGAGTAAAATATTTGCTTTTTGCCTTAAAACATTTTAATTACAATTTAGTTTCATTTAAAATATTTAACAATATTATCTGTGAAGTGTGAAGATCGAAAGTAAATTATGTTTTCAACTTTAATAATAGTTAATACTGAATCTTCTTTCTGTTAAATTAAAAGGATCTATTATATTATTATGTAAATAGCCCTAATCGAAATAAAATACTCGAAAGACAATTAACTATTTTATTTCTTAATAGAAGCTTGTACTACAATAGACTTGTTTATTTTTCTTTTTTGAATTTTTGCTTCAATCACACCATTTTGTTTATTGTTTTTATTTGCTGGCTTTTTCTTTTTCCTCTTACATGACAAAGGATTAGGATTTTTAGGCTTTTTCTTTTTTAATAACCCTTTTTTTTCATCTACCTTATTTTCTACACCAAGAGCTATTTTCATATTTTTTAAAGATTCATCTTGAGTTTTACTTATAAACATAAATTGGTTAGTTTCTAATGTCGAACCAGCTTTATTGTAACTGGCTTTTGAAGGTTTTTCTAGTGTAGGAGATTTATTGTGCAAATATAAAAGTGGGACTCCCGACTTTAATCTCATCTTCTCCTGCATATCTCTATCTTGTGTTGCCAAAATATAATGTTTTTCATTTCTTTTACCAATCATAGATTTAATGCAGTGTGAACCGGACACTGGTTCTTTATGGTCACACTCATGGATACCAAATTGTTTCAGTATTGTAAGTGCTCCATGTGTTTTCTTTGCAATTTTTTCGGTTTCTATTATTATACATCTAGTTGTCAAAAGCTTTACATGTCCATTGAGATATTTGGATAGCTGGTCCCTAACGTTGATATGTTCCTGAAAGTTTTAATGAAAATTAGGTAATTATTATAAATCTATTTGTTTTAAAATATGAATAAAAGGTATAAAAAGGTACCTAGTCTAGATTACTGCTCGCTGGTTCTGGGAAATTTTCCTGCCATCTCATACTTTGTTCCTTTAATGTCAAGTGCGAGTCGGCACTGTCGGCTTCAGGATCTGGAAGTTCATCTAGAGGCACCTGAATGTCCTCATCAGGTAATTTTTCAGCTTTCCATTCTTCATCGACTATGTCTATGAGTCTACCGTTGCGACGGTATTTACTATCCATTTTTTTTATAAAATTAGTCTTTTAGCTATATACCAAGCGAGTTGAGCAGTAATCGAAACTAAGTAACCTGAAATTTAAAACATAACTCACTTTAAATGCCGAAAAACAGAAGGTTCCGTCGATCAATACTTGGTACGGCTGATGGAAACCATAATTATTGTAATAGAATTTAAGGTATTTTTGAACTTTTTTATATCTCGTTATCTTCATATTAACAGTTACCTTATAAGCGAATAGTTTACAAGTAATGTACACTTATGAGTGTAAATTTTAGTAGATATTAAAAATAATAACAACTTGCACGTTTTTACAACTTTACAAATTACAAGTGCTTTTTTTGTAAAGGTCGTAAAATTTAGTATTGACTAATCAATGGTAACAGAAAACCACAGATAAGCAAGAAATCACAATTACAAATTATATGACTATCTATTGATTATTTATGAAAAAACTTATAGTCCTTGTTTGTATTAAAATGTTACATAAATATTTATTTGCTCTATTAAAAAAAGTTTATCACTCAATTCACTATCTAAAGCAATCAATATCCTAAACGTTCAATTTGTGTAGGTGCATTCGGGGTATCAATTTTATAAACTTCAATTATTAGATTAATTGTAAAATAAAATGAACTAATATAATAAATATTCAATAATAATGAAATCAAATCATTCTAATAAGAATTAAGAAATAACATAATTATAACTTGAAAAGAATAGACAATGATTATCATGACCATCGACACGAAATTATATTTTATGAATTGTCTTGCTCCCTCTCGCTTCCATGTTTGTTCGTGGTCATTTCACATCTCTGTGCTAGATTTTCCAGTTTAGCAATTCAATTAATGATTTCATTCGTATAAGAGTGTAATTAATGAAATTATCCGAATCACGGCGACCTTGCGAGGATTTGTCGCCCAGTAAAAAGTGTGTGACGGCGATATAATAACAGGGAGGGTACGTCTTTCATGTCCTTATAATCTCGTAAATGCGTCATTTTATCAAATAATTTAGACTACGAACTCATAACCGCTAGATGAAGTTTCGTAGGCGAGTCAGATTTAATCGTGTGATTGAAAGTTTGTTCCCTGGTAGCGAGGTATTGTAAGGTACAGCTGATTGGGTCGGAGGCGAAGTGATAGGTCCGTCGAAGGAAATGTATTGATACGGGCTGACACGGTTAGTCATCAGGAGCAGACGCGACGACGGCGACGGCGGCCGATAAATTTGTGGATAAATTGTGAACGCAGGCCCGCGAATGTCAAGTAATCACCGATAAGTTCCATTGTTCGTAGTTCTTTGTGATTTCGATGATATGCACGTAAAGATAAAATATCTTGTTTTCGTTTCTTTATTATTTGTTTTGTTGCGAAATCAAGTATTTAAAATTGTTAATAGTCGATGTAATCTGAAGTAGGTGTCTCGGGCGTAATAATTTAATTTGTGTAAATTGTCGATGGTGGTGGCTTGTGTTTTGGTGTCATATTAACGGTAAGTTATCTAAACCAGCTTGTGATTCAGACGGACGATTAACAAAGTCCTTAGATCTAATATATATATATAAGTATATTCTTTTTACTTGAGAATGAAAGAATATTGGTCAAATGCAAAATATTTTTCCTCTTACATCTTACAAATTACAATGTAATGACTAACTTTGTTTATAATTAACAGTAAATATAAGATATCCTGATTCAAAATGGTAACTTTATTTAGATTTTTTTTCTTACTTTTTTTTATTCATTAAATCTACATAAAATTTTAAATTATATAAAAAAATGAAATTTTTTTTAGCCAAGGTATTTGAGGTAAAAGATGTATATGTAAAAAAGTAAATCAATAACTAATATTCTAAGCATGTTAACAATGTTTATGTAACTTCCATTGCTCAACTCTTTTTTTTTCAACATATGGAAATAGTTGCTTTGTATCAATATAAGGTCTGACTGTCTATGTCTAAGGTAGATCTTATACATAATTAAATTTAAAAATAATATAAATTATTATTTTTTTAATATAATAATAAAATCAACAATTTTTTTACATTATTATAGATTCATCTATAAAAATATATAAGGCTGGGCTTTGTATTTATAGATTTGTATAACACTCACTATTATTTATTTATGAATATTTATGAGTTCAGCAACAAGTTCTCAGAGATCATTATCACAAGTTTACCTAAGCTTACATTGTAAATATATATATATATATATATATATATTTTTTTTTTTTTTTTTTTTTTTTTTTTTTTTTTTTTTTTTTTTTTTTTTTTTTTTTTTTTTTTTTTTTTTTTTTTTTTTTTTTTTTTTTTTTTTTTTTTAGGTCCATTGCATGGGTCCATTGCATTGTAGACAGAGTAGCTTGGAACATTGTCTGGGGCTTGCAACCTAAGTCCCAGTTGCTTAAGGTCCCTTTAAAATGCGCATGAACCTCCTGTCCATTGATTTGTGTTTTGAATCTACTATAAAGTTGACTCTATACATACAAATATCTTCTTTGTGCATACTTATCTTGATTTTTTGAATAAAACTAAAACAAGAAGTAGATTTTGAAATCTAATCTTTATTTACATGAAAATAGCTGATTAACTTATCTAATTGGATCTTTTAAATAGTACAGTCTATAAATGATCAACATGATATAAAACTTAATAACATTTTGCATTAGTCATAGGCAATTTGTCCTAATAGAGTGAATTTCAGAACTACAATACCACACTTTACCTTGCCAGATCACGCAAGCGGAAATAAATTCAAAAATATAATTAATCTATCTAGACAAGAATATAATAAATGTACCATGATTTTGTATACAGTCAGATATTCTTTCAGTAGAAATGTTTGTTTATATATTCTTAAAACTAATAAACTTTGATATATTTTTTATTTTGTGAAACTGGCTCTGTCTTACCATTCTTACTCATTTCTTAAATTTATAAAGAAAGTGGTCATTCCATTCTTATTTGTTTCCTTTTTGAAATAAGCTCTTAAATATGCTGTCATACAATGTAATTGAATACCTATAAATTAAGATTGATAATATCTTCCATGAAGTTTAATTGTGTTTAGTATTATAATTTTATATAAAAGTTTAAAAAAAAAGCAATTTTGACTTAGAAAGTCAATTTTATTTGTCTCAGTTTAATTAGTAAACATTGATCTGTATTGTATCAAATTTCTTTAATTTTTATCTGGCAATTGTCTTCTTCATTAATGGTGACAATTGTGGAATAATTTATCACCTGTCACTTGTAAGACTTAAAAATTGTGAATTATATTTTTTAATAAATTAACTTTCCATTATTACCATTAATTTAGAGTCAATTAGTGTAATTGGCCGTACATTTGACAGTAATGATAAAAATAGAGTTACTTAGTAAATACTAATAATTTGCTAATTTAGTAATAAATATAATTTTATTTCTTTATTACTTCTAATATAATTACTTAAGCAATGGCAAAAACAGTAAGCACTAGTAAAAGTGTAATAAAGAAAAAGGATTAGTGCAATTGTAGGACACAAAAATATTTATTATGCTAACGCCCGCAACTTTGTATGCCTCAACTACATAACTTAAAATCCCTTCTCTTTAGTAGTTTTTGCTTTCTGTTGTCTGTCACTAACATAAGAACTATTATATAAATATAAACTTTTCCCAAATGGATTTGGAATTATGTATATCTTAAATTCTTTAAAACAATTTTTATGTAATGAATTTTCATCTATGTGGATTTTAAAGGGTGAAATCCAGTTATTTTCCGCGGCTGTAGGAATTTCGTAAAAATCTTTTAATGCTTCCCGTCACTGGGGAGTACCCAAAACGCTTACAAACGAAATTTCAGCTATTTACTTACACCCAGTTGTGACTGCTGTGCGTTGTCTGTCAGTCACTCAGTAACATAAGAGTTTATATATATATATATAAATTATATTTTCATGTTAAATTTAGTTATTTCATCCAGGCAATGGCAACAAACAGAAGTGGTGCGGCTCAGAGGCCAAACGGTGCGCCTCAAACTAAA
Organism: Podotricha telesiphe; assembly: GCA_038994665.1. NCBI lineage: Eukaryota > Metazoa > Arthropoda > Insecta > Lepidoptera > Nymphalidae > Podotricha > Podotricha telesiphe. The sequence continues at coordinate 49,728 of JAOYRR010000043.1, forward strand.
GTATGTCAGTTCAAATTGGTTCTCCTGGGGGAGTCAGCTGTAGGTAAATCATCTCTCGTACTGCGCTTCGTCAAGGGACAGTTCCACGAATACCAGGAGAGTACCATCGGGGCTGCTTTCCTCACCCAAACACTTTGTTTAGATGATACAACTGTTAAGTTTGAGATCTGGGATACGGCGGGGCAGGAGAGGTTGGTATTCATTTTATTTTTTAAAGTGTTTATCGCACACTTAGGAAATTGAAAAAGACATATTTAGAAAACGTATAAAACTTTAACGTAGCGGGATTTGAACCCGCGCCTCTTGAAAACCGTTCAAGTCTAAGTTAAAAAAAGTTTAATATTTTAAACCTAATTTTTTTTGTTAACATTTTAGTTCCACAAATCAAAGTTAGGACACTCTGTATAGTTTTTGTCCATCTTCTGTCGTAGTTAGTTGTAGTTTCAGACACTCAGTTTCAGGTGGTTTGCGTAACTTGTTAAAAAAATAAAATTCTAAAAAGGAATTTGCATGGTTCCATAGGTATTATTCCGCGGCATTACTTGTGCTTATTATGATTGTTGAAATTGCTAGATAATGTTCCTTAAGTTTGCGTTTTCATTGTTCTGTACTGCGGAATTATTTTTCACGATAAAAAGATTCGATTTTTTTATTTTTATTTTACTAAGACATTTTGGTTTAACGATTATTATGGTTCGTTTATCACATTAAAAAAACTTTATTCATTCATTGTCATAAATTTTATAAATAAACAAGTATTCTTTAAAAGCACATACTTTGTGTTATCAGGATGATATCAGTGGAAAACTCATGTATTTATTTATTATGTTGTATTTGTGTAGGCTTCGTTGTTTGATAATGGTTTAGTATGCTAGACTAAACTAGACTATACATTACGGAATATGGAATTATTAATTGTATACTTTTGCCAAGTTTTTTTTTTAAATATGTGCAATCGGTTTGAAATGCTTTGTCTGATATCTTTATTGAGATAGTAAAAAAAAAACGAATCGCGCACTTGTGATTAGAGAAATATTAAGAAACGTATCAACATTTTAACAATATTAACATAAACGAGACATTCGCGATAGATGTGGATTCGATTCCCTCTAGGGGGAATGTTGAGATCTGCCGTTTAACATGCAATAACACTCATTCGTTCGGAAATACTTTTATCAATAACTTATATAACTGGTTTTATTTTATTTAAACAATACTGTTATAATATGCTCTTGTAACATCACTGACGGCCATGAATAGTTATGGCCGTCAGCAATCGTTATAAGTTACACTTGTATATATCAGACACACGTTTACACGGTAATGCTAATAAATGTTTTCAATGAATATAATTCGTATCACTAACTAAGTAAGACACGCGCTCCACAAATTCCCACTATATGGGACTTGAACATATAATATATATATATATATAGTTTTCTCTGGTTAGATCTACTTTTTACTAGACGTCTTTGTTAAAATTAGAATTATCTAATGCTCTAATGTGAAAACTGGTTTTAATAATGTACGGATTCGGTTCTCTTTATCACTCCACTCCATTTTAATATCACAAAATATTTTGTACAATATATTCTCGCGCAAAAATATAAAGAAAACAATGAACAATCATATAAAAATGACAGATTCCAAATTCAAATGTAATATTTTGTTTATTTTTAATTATAAGTGTTTATTAGCAGACTAAGTATAATAATTTCGACCCAGTTGGATAGAACGTATAGCTTAATTGGCTAGACTCTAGAGCCCTCGCACTGTTTCCAAAAGGCGCGGATTTGAATACGTATTGGATACGTTCTTAATTTTCTTTAAGTTTAGTTCTTAACCTATGATTAATAATAATTATTATTTTATTACTTTATAATTATATCACCAAGAATAACAAATAACCACAAGAAAAAATAATTATGTATATGAGTATAATTTTGGTGTAAAGGCGGCCTCATCACCACAGGTGATATATTCAAGGCAAGTTCTACGATAGAAATAAAAAAAAACGGCTAATTATGTAAAGATAGACATTATGTTTATACTAAAACTTTGTTTTTCAGGTATCACAGCTTAGCACCTATGTATTATAGAGGCGCGCAAGCGGCCATCGTAGTCTACGATATTACTAATCAGGTAATTTATTTAAAATTATATATATACATACATACAAACATGCATACCTTCATCATTTTGTCATGGAACTTATTTTTTGAAACTAGTAGCTACCCGCAACTTATGCGTGCGTATGCGTGAATGTAATCACCCTTCCCACCAAAATACCCACCACGCTGAACGACGTTTGTTTAGGCGCAATTTCCTTAAATGTTCTAGTATACCTAAACTATTATGTATGACTCTTCAAAATCAATTATTTCAACGAAAAATCGTTTCATTCAATTCCGTCCAGGAATTCCGAATATGTGTGTGTTTTACTGTTTAGATATAATAGTTATGTAGTATATGTACCGTGTAAGCATATATATGCATTTTGTAAATAGCCCCATTTTAATATTAAAAACAGCCACTACCGTTTTATTAATTTATATAAATCATTCTTAAAACACTAGAATTAACTAATGTGCAAAGCTTTAACTAAGTGAAAATATCATAAATAAACATAAACATATATAAATTCAGATAAACGTATATAAAAAAAGTACACAATCATATGAGTCTTTGAAAATTATATATATATATATATTTTAAATAAGCATCATTGTAGTATGTCACTTACTAAATAAGGCTTTATTTAGTCAATGTCACTTAGAAAGAATAAGTACTGTCAGTCAATTAGAAGGTGTAATTTTGAAATGAAACAATTTGACCGGATTCAATCGCTTATATTAGACCCGCCTACCTGTGCCCACGGACTACTGTAAAGCACTCGGAAATCGGGAGGGCTTTTCTAAAAATGTATTTTCGAATACCAAAACATACGCGATTAAGTTACAATAATTCCATTTCAAATGTGCAAAAATTGGCAACAACTAAAGGAAGATGGCTCATTAGAAGGCGTCAGCTTGGAAAGACGCTTCACTTCTACGCCTTCACGAATTTTATGACAATTGAATATCCCGTGTAAATGAATCAATAGTATTTATTATTTACATATATGAAATTTACAGTTAAGACTTCAAGTCACATGAGGGAAAATTTACACTGACTTTACACTGCTTTAGTAGCTTCGCCCGCGTAAACTAACAGCTATTTCGTATTTTCATAGGCTTTTTAGTAAAACGATCAAGTACCTGGAAAAAACAAAATGATAAGAAAAATGTAGCCTATATGTTCATCCAAAGACCCGCGAGTATTTCTATATAATGACATCACAATAGGTTCAGCGGTTAGGTCGTGATGGACGGACACGTCACGGACAGTTACTTTCTCATTTATAATATTTAATTGTATGAATTCAGAAAGTCGCATTGAAATCAGTACAACGCAACCCACACCCCCACAATGCATATTAGTTCTTGTAAGTTTTTTTTTTTTTTTTTTTTTTTTTTTTTTTTTTTTTTTTTTTTTTTTTTTTTTTTTTTTTTTTTTTTTTTTTTTTTTTTTTTTTTTTTTTTTTTTTTTTTTTTTTTTTTTTTTTTTTTTTTTTTTTTTTTTTTTTTTTTTTTTTTTTTTTTTTTTTTTTTTTTTTTTTTTTTTTTTTTTTTTTTTTTTTTTTTTTTTTTTTTTTTTTTTTTTTTTTTTTTTTTTTTTTTTTTTTTTTTTTTTTTTTTTTTTTTTTTTTTTTTTTTTTTTTTTTTTTTTTTTTTTTTTTTTTTTTTTTTTTTTTTTTTTTTTTTTTTTTTTTTTTTTTTTTTTTTTTTTTTTTTTTTTTTTTTTTTTTTTTTTTTTTTTTTTTTTTTTTTTTTTTTTTTTTTTTTTTTTTTTGCGTTCAAATTTTTATACGTTTTCTAAATATATTATAAATATTTCACATTGGACTTAGATTAATTAAACAAATTACGTGTATGTTTTAAACAAATTTAGTTAATTTGCGACTATTTTGTGCCTTATCTATCTGATAAGCATTTTGATTACACTCAAATAGTGTATATTAAAATCTCTAGATATTATATTCGTAATCACATTTCTTTTTATTTCGATGGCTGATTTTGTCTGTAAATGCGCAATGTCATTTAATACGAAAATAAAAATATTGTCTCTTTTATTTTATTGTTTGTCAATTCACTTAAAGTAACTTTTGTATTGATTTCCATAACATAAAGTTAGGCTATAAATTGTTACACCATAAGGTTCTCTCGTTGTATGTAGAACGCGAGATCGACGCAGTTGATTCGTGTAAATGTAACTGCCAAACGCTACTATCCCTGCTTTTTTTTTTTACTTCAACCACTGCAACCAACCTCTTCACAATTACACATCTCACGCCCTGCAGGGGGGGGGGGGATTGGTCTTCATGGCTTTCACGTGACCATCCTCTCCGGTCCGGGACAATGACCGGTCTCTCTTACCGCGCACTTATTCACACATTTAGAAAAATTGCAAGTGAGATGCTTTACAACTTGCTTCTCCGGGATGAATTTTGAACTGACGACCATGACGTAGAGCAGTCGGGCCACGAATGTGCTACCAATGATTGTGATGGACAACTGTAATTAAAAAGGAGAAATTATATTTGTAGAATGCTTTCGTTAGGTCATTGGCATACTTACTACATATGTATATCAACAGCCGTACTTAGAGAAGTTAATAAATTCACGTTAAATCAATGGAAGAAAACACATTGGTGCAATTTTAATGTCAGTTAAACGTTAATTGAGGTGTAAGAGCGTATTAAATAAGGTTATATGTGCCGTGTACTATAATCGTTCAATATGAAACAAGGCGAGGCCGGCTGGTTGTTTCTTTATTCGGCTTGTGATCAATAACACTTGTCCGTGGAAGTGACGCTGAACGTCGATTAAACATAGTACTTTATGTGTATATATAAAAATATTTTACTTTTGATTGCAACTGATTTATTGCTGCAGCTTCAACTTTCTTCATAACAAGGTAGCCAGAAACAGTCTAGTCAGATAACACTCCGTTCTCCACTTTTATGTTTAAAATCGAGACCGTCCTACCTTTTGCCAGTTTTGCCAGAGCGGAGCAATGTAAATAGTTCGATTACCAGTCGGGTTAAATAGTTTTTACTCGAGTGGAAATCGAATCTACAACTATCGCGTTTGCGCGTATCAGACGCTGTTCCACTGTGCCAATTTGGTCTCCAAATAGATTTTTCGTGTAATAATATATAACGTGTATAATCATGTTTCTATTAGAAATGTCGTTTTAATTGATTAAAATTAATGTATTTTGATCCATTTTTCTTAAATATAAGACATATTTAGAAAACGTATAAAAATTTGAAAAAGACATATTTAGAAAACGTATAAAAATTTTAACGCAGCGGGATTTGAACTCGCACCTCTTGAAAACCGTTCAAGCGCTCTAACCGCTAAGCCATGCGTTCTACCTCCAGCTACGTTGATATTCTTGTACGCTTATTACAACTTATATTTGTTGTAAGCGTCTCTGTAGAGTTCAAAATCTTATACTACTACTCCTCGTGCCTATACTTTGGTCATTTTATTATTAAACTTTAAACGCTGCTCTATTTACGTAATAAAATTACTTTCTTTACAGTGTATTAAACTCGTTTTGATAAAATTTTACATTATTTCATTGTGAACTTTAATTGAGTTCCGCCGCTTGACACGCAATGTTTCAGAATTAGGTGGGGCGTGGAGGACGGAGTGTCTTGACACTAGTTTCTCTGACTACCCAGCTATGACATGACACGTGAATTTAATGTAATTATATACATATATATGTTATATTTATTTTTATCAATTTTTAAAAGTGTTATTAGGAAATTGCAAAACGTTTTCAGTGATTTGAACCCGCGCTTGTTTAGGACCTGTGCAAGCGCTTTGACCGCTAAACCGTGTTTTCTACAGCCGGCTACTTCGAAATTCTTATACGCTTATTACAACATTTTTGTTTAGATTCGAATCTGTTTCTAAAAAATGTTTGTGTAAATTTAAATAAGCGAAAGTGTTGAAGTCTCACAGTGATATGTTATTATTTAAAATATTTTACATCCTTTGAAGTGAGAATATGATGTAGATAAGAATGGTTCTCTAATAGTTGTGTTAAATTTTGTGTTTTTAATTACAATTTAACAAAAACATATAGTTATTATAATATTAATTATAAAAAAAATATCAAAATTTTAAATTAATTTAAATAATTTCTTATAACGCACACGATATTAGTGCAAGGGCACCTGCCGGTACTAATTTCATATATATGCTCCATAGTATCGGCTGTAAAATTTACAGGTGTTAACCTAATTATTTTATAACAATTGCAATAAATTATCATTTAGTGCTACCGTACGGTAACCTAAAAACCTAGGAACTCTAGGTCCTAGGTTCTAAATTTCAACTTGCTACGTTTAATAATTTTGTTTGTTTGTTGTCAGTTAGTAATAGAAGGCATATTATTCAATTATAAGTTGTATGGCGAAAACCAAGAGGTACTACCATAGGTCATAGTATATTTTAGGGTTGGCTGAAAACTATTAGACATTGTCTAGATCATTTTCTTGAAATGGACAGTTTAGGTTATTTGTTTAGTACCGTTGAAAGTACGTAACGCTCTGTTTATAAACTTTATGAATTGATGAGACTAGGAAATTCCCAAAGATCGAGCAGGAAACAGAAAAGAGTATTGATTTAAGATTCTGCCTATAAAATTATTGAGAGCATTGTTCCTCAGTGATACAGCGTCTGACTGTAAAGTTGTAAACACCGTTGGTTATAGGTTCGATTCCCACTCTGTGGAAAGATTGTGCATATTTAAAATAATTTTATATCTCATATATTTTTATATAACACGCAAGTTCTGGAATGCGGACGAAAAGCGGAGAAGTGGTGAGTGTGTCTTGCACAGTAATTACTACTCACCTGGAAGCAATACTTAAGTTCAAGTTATAATTTATAACTTGAACTTAAGTTTTTACCATAATATAAAGCTAAAGCTAAATATTTATAATATATTTTCTAGTAACACCCATTCCATATAAAACAAACGTTCGCTCAAGATTCGAACTAACTTACCTAATAGTAGTGCTAATTAATACAAGATCAATAACATTGCGAACGTATGTTTTCACCGGTTTAGTTTCTCCCAGTTACTAAACTTACGCGTATTAAAGCGAAATACTTACGTTATCGGCCTTGACCTCCAAACGCTCCAAGCATCGGCGGCACTAACAAATGTTGGATAATAGGAAATATTCTTTAACAGTGCACGCGTGAATGCCACCTATTTGTTTGCTTTTCAATTTGTGTATTGTAGGCGCTGATAATGTAATGTTGAAATACTGTAACAATTTTAAATATTTAAATGCATTTTTTTTTTAACTTTAAACTTATTATTATATTCTAACAAATTAGGACAAGAATCATTCAATTCAATTCTAATGTAAATAATTAAATAAATTAAATTTATTTTCATGGTTTATCCCATAGGGCAGGGCAGGGCATAGTGTTCCTAGTGTCATCATCAGTAATGACAGTTCGTTCTCCACTCTCCGCCCGAATTGTCTTTCCAGAGCAGGAAATTGAAAATAATTTAAATATAATCATTCCCCCGAGTGGGGAATCTACCCCATGACTATTAGACGTATCAGGTCGCAACCATTGCACCACGATGGTCGTCCAGTTTATTTTGTTATAATGTGTTATGAATTGAAATATTGAAGATCGATTCCGCTACCAACGGAAAAGGTGGTGCTGCTAATCGAATTTGGCATCATGTTTGTTTTGTCACTTTTTAAACGTGATACAATTTGTATTATATGAAAGTTCTAATTTTCATTAATATAGCTTTTTATGTTATCGCAGCGTTAGGTTCCGCGCGCAATGTCTTTATTTAGGCGGTGATTCACAAATCTACCTTCACTTGCTATAAATTAAACAAGTGAAGTTAGAGAGTTTGGTGTTACAATTGAACTCCCATACTTTTCATACTACACACATTGCCACGCTGTTCAGTTTATGTGTTTGTTAGTTAATTATATTATAAATGATTTCGTTGGCCAGCTTGAGAAATATCAATGTATTAAATTTTATTCTATGGTGTACATATTCGTGGGAATTCACTCTCAAGGCTGACTTGACGTTTTGAATGCTTCCCAAGTTTATTGAAATGTAATTTCAATTTTGAATATTGCTAAGGGTTATTTACAGGACGACTGCTAAAGTTTTTTACAAATGTTTTTTTTAAATTAAATATCATTATTTCCAAATTGACTATATTCAATTTTATAAAAGAATTTATAAAAAAGTGAGAGCGCACAATCGTAGCGCAATGGAAAGGCAATGTGTGTAAGATCGATCCTTACTCGACAGGATCATATTCAAATTTAAATTGTTTTAATTTTCCTGCACTAAAGACACAAAAGGGCGGCGTTGAGTTTCGTCACTCAATACACAGTTTGACAAAAAAATAGGAGGCGGAGTGTCTTGAACATAAAATAACTTTCCGCCCGGAATCGAGACATTGCGATTCGATTCGACTCGATTCTCTCGATATCGATCTAAATGAGAAATTACTTTCAGTAAAACATTAATTATTAATACACAATTTTTTTTAACTCGACTCTTAAATAGTTTCACTCCAATCATTACACGTTTAGAAAACGTTTATGCTAGCGTTTAATGTATTCAAAATGATAAAACTAGATACGCTTATCACCAGCCAGCGAGCGGTCCATAAATTATACAATCTGTAGTTACATTTTGAATATTTGATGATATATTAATTATTCCGCCATTCAACACGACATGTCTCGATTTCGGGTGGAACGTGGGGAACGGAGTGTTTTGACACTAGGTTCTTTCTGACTACCCTGCTAAGCGGGGAAAAGTGTGAAGCTGAATCCAATATAATCCAATCCACAGCTATATCACTAAAATACATCTTCATTATATATATATATATATACTCTGTTAATATACAAACAATTTATGCACTTATTTAAAATAGGGTGTCAATGAAACTCAGTCCATTCACAGGCTATTAGCGTCTATTGTTATCAAAAGGAATGTCCCTATATATGAGTGTTTTGTATGTGTTACGTCCGTACTCCGCCCCTCGCGTGACGTTATCAGACTGTTTTAACACTGTTTATATTAATATTCGTAATTAAATAGACTATTAAAGCCGAGTCTCGTCTATATTAATATAACAAGATGATAGGCTCATTTCTGCATAGCAAGGTTAGGTTGTTTTATACATAAACAATTTTTATATGTTTTCGCGTTACCAATAAACATTAATAGACAATATATATATATATACATACAAAATGATAAGCTTAAAACTATGTGTACAATCATATTTAAGATAAACACTGCCCCAAAAGTATTTGGCCACTCAGATTAAGATATATTGATAATTAAACCAGAAATATTATATATAGTCTTTGTTTTCTTTTTTTTTTTTAAATGTCACAAAGTGTCATTGTACATAGTCATAACACTGAAAATAACATCTATATCAATTTATAAGTACACTAATAGGTTTATTTTCATTTGCATTGAAGGATTGTTTTAAGTTTAAAAAAATGTATCTAAATATTTTAACATTTTAAAGTGTACATACACTTAGGGTGTGTAAAACATTTTTGGAAAACGTATAAAAATTTTAAACGGGTCCTGAACCCGCGTTCTTTGAAAACCCGTCCAGCAAGCGTCCGGATAACGCTCTGACCGCTAGGCCATACGTTCTATACAGCTACGTCAACATTCTTATACGCTTGTTACAACTTATGCTTATAGAATAATAATATATAAAAAGACTAACAAAAAAAAAGTCTTATCATGTGTTTGTATTTTGATCGTAGTTATTTTAATTTATATTACTTTTATATATTTACACAGACTAATTTTTCGTGTGTTTCGGGTGTGTGTGTGTGTTACACATTTATAAATAACGTTTATAATTTTACATATCCGAAAGATTTTAATCTCTCTGTAAAAAAGTCCATGGACTCGAGTGGAATGTTTCCACTGAGTTGGTCCATTAAAAGTACTTTTGTCTAGTGAAACAATAAATAAAAAATCTGCATACATTTATTTAATATTCTCATTACGTCAATGCCGGCCCGTTATCCAACGTAGTCTTGTTAAGTTTAGGAAATCTAAACCTATTATAACAAATAAGGGTTTTACTACCAGGCTTATGCGCACGCCAAGAATTTTCTACACAAAACCCGTCCACGTTTAACGTATGACCTAGTGGTTGGAGCGCTTGGACGGTTTATAAGAGGCGTAGGTTCCAGTCTCGTGACGTTTTAAATTTTTCATACGTTTTCTTGAAGTGTCGTTTTTTTTAGTAATTGTGTGAATGAATTAAAAACAACAACAACACATTAAAAATGAAAATTTGTATAAATATTTTACAATGTTAAAATAACATCGTCTGACCGTCTTGACACTCGGACGGAAAGTGGAGGAGAATAATAGTGTCTTGACACTAGGTCCTTTTTAATTTTTCCGTTTATATGCGAGTATGCAAGAAAAGAGCATATTGTAGTTGATTGGGTGTTCTCACTTCGTAAACCTATTGTTGAAATATTTTGTAAATTTTATGTTTATTTTTATATAATAAATAACAATTTAGATAAAACAATTATAGTACATTCTAGTTGTTTGAACAAGGACATTTTTTGTTTTTAACTCGGATCGCTAAGTCGCTGGTGCTTTCCGTAAACGTTTCTGATGGATTTATTAGATAGGATAGATAAACTGTTATATAAAAATAGTATTTACGGCGGTATTTTCATAAAATAATGAGATTCCTGGAAAAACTATAAAAAATGGGAGAAAAATTAGCATAAATTCATCCCAAGTGAGGGTCTTGGTATCTCTATACAGAATTTCTTCACAATCAGTTCAGCAGTTTGGCCGTGATGACGTCACAACATGACAGACAGGTTCACTTTCGTATTTATTATATTAGTATGCATATTACGCTCATATTTAGGAAAAATAATTTAACAGTAAAATCTTTTGCAGATAATGATGAATAATTTTTAACCCAAGTACCCAAGAGATGCAAGTTAATTTTTTAATATATTTTTAAATGTTTTAGTTATCTCTTTTTATAAAATGGCCAATACACTAAAGCCATCGTGGCGCAGTGAGACGGGGTTTGACGGTAAACGCGATCGTTTGTGGGTTTGATTCACCACGCAACTCGATTTCGAGCGGAAAGTGGAGAATAGACGGTCTCGACACTAGGTTCTTTCTCTGCTAGACGGATAAATGTCGTGAAGCGGATTAAAATTTAAAAAAAAAACCTATAAAACCCGATTTTAATTTAAACCTATAGCCGACATCGCGTTCAGTTAGAATTTATTCAATTGCGCCATAACGGCATCAATTATTATGTGAATTTTTAATATTACTATTATTAAAGACTTCAAGTATGTCGCTTTCAAATAATGTAGGTGAATTTAAAGAGGAGTGACACTGGTCCTAATGTTTTCGGCCCAAATAGTAATACTCGCGTGTGATAGTCGATTCTCAATATTAAACCACTTGAATGTTGATTATCTCATGTATTGAATTTTAAGTAAATGGTGCAATTGATACATCTTCAAATATATATTGTCTCTATACCAAAGTACTATTAAGTAAGTACTATTTTTTGAATAACATTATAACGGCCTATGTAGCATGAATTTAAACTTACAAGGCCCAAAGTGTATTTTGAAATTGAAACGCCGGGAGTTTCTCTCACAGATAAAATACCATACCGTAAATACGGAGGATAGCCATTTTAGTATAGTAGTACTGGAGGGGTAGCAGAGGCTACTGTAAATTGCGATTTTCTATTTTGGCCCTTATACATTACATTACAGGGCCCATCGGTATATCAGAATTAAGATAACAAGTGAAAATGGTCACTGGCGATGTTTAGTATAGAAGAGTTGTCCTTAAAATTTACTTTGATTTATCGTATGAGAAAATACTATTCAAGAACCACCCTCATAGTTTACTAAAAAATTAAAATACAAGTTTATGAAATACTTCTGTAAAGAAAATAAAATATATATTAATATTTTACACCATTTTGAATATGTAAATTTAAGGCCATAGTAGCATGGTGCGACAGCGTCTAACTGTAATTTTTATAACTTGGTTGTCGGTTTGATCCTCATTCAGGTTGCCACTCAACACGCAATGTCTCGAATTCGGATAGAAATTGGAGAACGAACTGCCTTGACTTTGCTTCTCTCTCAGACTATCCTGTTATGCGGAAAAAAGCTAGTTGCTCATAGATTATAGCAGAAATGAGGAACTCATTCATTCCTTCATTAAATATTATTTTATCTTAGTATCTTAAAACCTCATTAAACTAGAAAGAATAAGTTTTTTAATTGCAGGCAATAAATAGTAGCTTTGTTATGCTAAATATCACCTCACCACAAATGTAACGAAAATTGTCAGAGTTATTAACACATTTTCGAGACATTTTAATATAATATTCTTTTTATGATTTTATCACGTCTAAAATTCAAAACACAGCATTAACACACTGTATTCTTATCGTTTATTGCAAACTAACTGAGTTAATATTAGCGCTATATCGTTCAATAACAATAGGCTTGTTTAATTCGGAGAACATCGAGTATCGTGGAAAGTCGAATTAATAAATAACATTTACTTATCAAATCGTATTTAGCATGGGTAGACAAACAAGAATGTCTGAAAAATATTCTGTATAATTTTTCTTGTAGACGCACTTGTCTGCATTTTCAAGATATTGAAATTATTAAGTATATTAAAGAATAATTTAAAAATATAATCTATGAACCATTTTTTTTTTATATTAGGATATGAAGTTCTCAGTCATCGGTGTCGGTGGGTCGTGTCATGACTCGAACTAAAAACATCCTTCTACTTTATACGGCGGAAGTAGACTTACATGCATTGAGTTTATGAAATATAGACATGTATTATAATCTTATCTTTATAATCCAGAAATATACGGCCAGTATTTTAAAAACGGTAAACAATATTTTGTTAAAATATTGTTTATCGTTCAAATGTACCGTATTCTAAAAGACATATTTAGAAGACCGCATGAAGATAGAACGCATGGCTTAGCGGTCAGAGCATTTAAACGGTTTCCAAGAGGCGCGGGTTCAAATCCCGCTGCGTTTAAATTTTTATACGTTTTCTAAATATGTATGTCTTTTTCAATTTCCTTAGTGTGGGAATAACACTTTTAAAAAAATGTTAAAAAATATATACCGTATTTTTTTTTGAAAAGAAGCCTATTGTTTAAAAAAACTCATTACAACTGTATTCTAGTATATTTGTAAATTGCTATAGAAAACTTAAGTGTATCTATTATAAAATATCACAAAGCTAGCCACCATAATATATTTGTGTTGAGAATTTTGCCTAAAAACATAAATTCATAATTACTTGCAATTTTAAATAAAAAATAAAAAATTAAAACTCGCTTTGTTTAACGCCTCCTGTATTTATCTCTCTATGAATATGAGACAATCTTTGTAACGCTAAGGTGACCGTCGTTAATATTTTTTTAATTATTTTATTTATTTAATCCACCGACATTTTTTTGCACGGTACATACATATAAAAAAAGAAGCATAGTAAACGGAACTCAATCTAAGTGTAACAAACACTTACAGGCGGATACAGCATGCAAGAAAGAAAGAAAAAAAAAAACATAATGAGCTCCTAAGGTGAGCTTCAGTAAAACAAACCAAACAATTAGTCCATAATGAAATAAAAGACAATTCTTTAGGATAATACATACATTTTTAAGATGATTGGAGTTTATTTAACAAGAGTCGAATTTTGTTTGTCGAATCAACGTTAATATCTAATAGGTCACTCACTACTCATTAACAAACCAGCAGAGCCTAGGAACAGAAGAGTTTGATCGAAACACTGTTTTTCGAGGTATCTTGCCATCTGATGACCATCATCCGTCGTCGTCTTCATCAGCGACCAACCGTATAGACCGTTTAGTTTTTTTTTTTTCATATAAAATAGAATAATAATACTTATGAATATATGAATTGAAGAGAAACAATAGTAATTTTTTTTAATATTTGGCTGGTCTATATAGGATTTTGTGTTACGATAAGTCGTGCGTCACACCAGCCTCGGTGCGTAGCGCGAAATCGTATTATATGTGTAAGTCTTCCTAGGTTCAAGGGCGATATACGCGTGTAGACATATGTTTATCGATTGATGGCGTAATGCACTCAGGTTCGCCTTTCTTTGTTTTAATGGAACGTGTATTATATATATATATATATATATATATATATATATATATATATATATATATGTAAATTATGATTATAGAGGCAATGTCGTGATTTTTATTTGTTTTTTATTATATAAACGGTGGTTGTAGTTTCTTAGAATTTATTTGAAAAAATCGTATTATTGTATATTTAAACTCCGAAGAGTTTTGTATAAACTCTATATAATAAAATTGAGTTTTTTTTTTTATTGTTTATTATGTGAGCTGGACGTCGTGCTCTCGCCAAGTTAGTCGAGTAAAGTTGCAGGCAACAATTTGTGGAAGCGAAATTTCTGAATTCAATTAAATATGAAATATGATTATCAAAAATATCTTACTTGTGTCAACCACCTTGCCTAAAAAACATAATTAGATGTTCTTATTATTTTCATATATTTCTTGTGTACCCCCCTAACGTGCACTAAGCCTTAAATGATGTGAGTTGTATTCTTATTTGTATACCAATTTATCTGTCTGACGTATGAAAGAAAATTTTTCGAAATAAGAACATTTTTAATTATTAAAAGTGAACACAGGGAGTAGGATTGAGATGTTTAAGCCTAAGCCTTTAAGACACTAACTATAGCTTCATACATGTTTATTTAGTCTATTTATTTTTGCTGATTTCCAACGGTTATGCATATTTCCTAACATTTAAACATTTTCTTACTGTACTTAGTAACTATGCACAACTAACTATAGGAGAACACATCATTCGCAAGTTATAACAGTGTACAATTATATTACTCTTAAATTAAAGTAATATGACAAATTATACAAAAATAAGGTTGCATTTTTTCATGAAGACCGAGAGTCTATCGTAACCAATGTCTATTGTTGCGTTTTCTTTTAAACACGCATTATATGATTATTGGATCATTTATTTCCAAGTTTCGTTCTCGTAATGTAAAATATCTGGAAGAAGAAAAGATGTGGTTTTATATATATACATATTATGTATAGTACAACGTATTCCTACAATGTATTAATTTATTATTTTTATTACGCCTAAACACATGTACAGACCGACACCGATAGCGTTATCAGTCAAGCCAGAGTATTACTCAGTACGGTTCATTGAGCTGCATTTCTCTTCTACTAGTTCTGACTACGACCATGTTTGCGAGTACTAGTTTCTTTTTAACATGCTTTTGTCAGCTTCAGGTGTATCTGTAAGGAAATGTTGCATTTGCACTTCTTGCTTGACGTTTGATTTGCTTGATAATTTGCAGACTTGCGAACATAAATCCGATATTTTTGCCAGGCGTACCAAAATAACAACAATAGTTTAATTCGTAACATTATGAAAATACTATTCACACATTTAGGAAATTAAAGAATATTTTTAAATAACGTATAAAAAATTGCATCAAGTATTAATGGTTGTATTTAATTTGAATTGATTACCTCCATCTGTTAACTACAGTGTCTTGAATAAACCAAAACGCAATATCTGACGAAAAGAAAGATTTTTTTCATTTTAAAGGTTTTATTTTTGGTTTTTAACATTTGTAAATGTCGTATACGGCACGGTGGGCAAGAATCGTGTGTTCAAGACACTCTGTCACATATATATATATATACTATGTCAGCTATTTGCCAGTGAAAGCCCCGTCAAAATCGGTGTAGCCGTTCTAGAGATTAGCCGGAACAAACAGACTGACAGACACAAAAATAGCAAAAAATAATATTCTGGTATATGTAGCGTGTATACATATGCATTTAGCATATATATACCATAATATTAATTTATTGACCACAATGGTTCACTATTTTGGCTTTTATGGCTTGAATATAAGATACTTACTTGATATTTTGGTCAATTCACACAATGTCTTTATAACTTGTAGCCTATGTGTTATTCTAATGTATAAGCTATATTATTGTGAAGTTTCATTAAAATCCATTCAGTAGTTTTTACGTGAAAGAGTAACAAGCATCCTCACAAACTTTCGCGTTTATAATATATATATTGTGTATTCGTGATATAGATGAATTCTAAAAAAGATCGAAATTAAAACAATTTATTTATATTTAAATTAATTTCCCCGAGTGATGATCGAACGCATAATCCGTGTCGTGTGGTGGTGTAAAGCAAAATATTTAAAAAAAAATTTTCCATCAACTCTGAAACCCGCAACCATCGTGTTTACATTCAGTTACTGTCCCACGTTACAACGATGAACACTTTATTCAACTATTCTTTTAATTCTTCTCCAGGACACATTCGGTCGTGCGAAGAACTGGGTGAAGGAACTCCAGCGGCAGGCGTCGCCGTCCATCGTGATCGCACTCGCCGGTAATAAAAGCGACCTGGCCGCTAAGCGGATGGTCGAGTTCGAGGAGGCGCAGGCCTATGCGGACGAGAACGGACTGCTCTTCATGGAGACTAGCGCCAAGACAGCGATGAATGTTAACGATATATTCTTAGCTATCGGTGAGTTAGTCAGTTGGTTCAAGAATTTATTGACCAGTAATATTTATCTAATTTATTAATAGATATTACATTGGTCAGTTAAAGAAGTTTTACTCATGTGATTTGTGTTGGTTATGTAGTCAGCCTAAATTTTGTAACTTGTTGGAACATGTTTGGGGGTGATTATTGTTGTTCAAGGAATATTTTTAAAAAAGTTTAATTAATTACATATTAAAGTGTATTCTTAATTTTTTTCACACGCTGTATAATTGAGAGGGTATTTTTTTTTTGGATTCCATTAGTCGAGTTAACAATATATAAATTTTAATGTTTTTTCCAACTTACTGTGTACAAGTAAGGGCTGCGCGGCGCAGTATGACAGCGTCTGATTGAACACGCGATGTTTGTGGGTTCGATTCCCACTCGTGGGAGCGTTGATTATATTCAAATCATGTTGATTTCTCCGCTCATGTGACAAGACAAATAGCGGCGCTCATTTCCGCCACTCACAACACTCGATGTCTCGGATTCGGGCGGAAAGTGTACAACGCGCGCCTTGACACTAGGTTCTCTCTGACTACGCCGATACCGATACCGGGGAACCGAACCAAAGTCGTTGCCCCATTTTGCGTGAAGCTGCAAATTAAAATATATGCAAATACTGTACGTATACAAAGAGCTGGCTCAACACAAGATATGATTGCCAGCTAACAAGTTACCAAAGAGCGAGAGCGTGGGCGCGGCCGGCACCCGCGTGCTCAACAACGCGGACCAACCGCGCGCCGCCTCCTCCTGCTGCAAGTGATACCAGCAGGTTAGACACGTGTTTACACATAGATGAATGTACTATTTTGCAATTTCCTAAGTGTGCGAATGATGTTTAAGGAAACAACACTCAATTATCATTTAACCCTTTGCAATATTGGCTGAAATCATAGAAGAATATGTTTTATCATAGGTTAGTTACAAATAAACTGCGTGAAATGTATTAAAAATACAAACGGTGAATAACTAATATAATATAAGTAATGATAAATGCCGTCTTGGCGCTCTAGTAGTGTAAATACGATGGTTGTTAATTGATACGACGCGGGGATGGGTCGGATTATATTTAAATTGTTTTAATTTTCCGCTCTGCTAAGACGCGAAGACTACACTCAAAACGTAATGTCTCGTATTCGGTCGGAGTGGAGAACGGAGTGTCGGGTGATTACTACATTCTCTCTGACTGATCCTGCTATGCGGGGGAAAGCGTGAAGCTGATGAAATATATAAATCTTATTTAAAATAATATAAAAATGCTATTTAAAAAACTTTTTAGAACGTATAAAAATTTGAACGCAGCAGGAAACCAACCCCGCGCGTGCTTTGAAACCGTCCTCAAGCGTTTGACCGCTAACCATACGTCTATATATGAGATAGCTTCTGGAGTTTTTTTTTTTTTTTTGAGGTTTACTTCTTGTAGGCCCACGGATTGGCTTTTGCAATCTGAAAATACAATACAAACCAAAATGGGCAACAAAATGTTGTATCATAGGTTTTATCCAGAAATGTCAAGTTGACAGGTGTCAGGTGGGAATAGCAAATGTCCAGCGCTACTTCATTAAGTCAATAATTGCAATCTGATTTATCAGCTTATTTAAAAAACAATGAAAGTTTTATGAAATATTGACTGATGATTTGCCTTTTATTTATGAATGTTTTATTTGATTGTTCGTACATAAGACAGAACAACGTGTATTGGGTCAGCTAGTAATATTACAAATTCTCCTGTATGCATTCCAGACTGTGTCGCTGGGCTGGAGAGAGGGCGTGCGCGGGCTACGGAGCCGGGCAGGCCGCGCCGCCGCGGGACGCCACACACACATACACACACACACACAACTACGCAAAGAGACATCCCCACACAATTAGGGGGACACCTACACACTATTTATACACACAGACAATACTACACACACACACACACACCTACACACCTACACACATTTATACACAGACAATACTACACACACACACACACACCTACACACCTACACACATTTATACACAGACAATACTACACACACACACACACACATATACATCTAAACTTATACATGAACCAGCTTAAATTACACAACTAAGTGATACAGCAACATCTTATGATACATACTAGTTGTAGAACTGATTTTAAGCGCATTGACCTGTGACTTGTGAGTTTAAATGTTTATTTAAACTTCCCGTCTTAGTGTCACCACCACTATACACTAGTGTACACACCATGTTTTACTATTTTACAATGAAATCTTCATCAATTATTATTACTAATATTGTCTATTTGTTATTTTTATAATTTAAACATAGCTTAGGTTATCGGGAGGGTTATATAATTTAAATAAATTAATTAACGTGTTATTTAATCGATTTTATTTATTTTTACTATCGATTTCGCGCACTTAACGTCAGGTCCGCAGCGTCTCGCGGCAGCGCCGGGCTGAAATAGGATTACTTGTAACGTAAATATATATATATATATATATATATACTTATAATAACATTTGATTTCTATCATGTTAAAGCTATTTCGTTTTTCCGTAGCTTAAGATCACTTCAGGTTTATATTTAATAGGACGGTGAATAAGGCAATGTAGATAAATAGTTTACCCAATAATAGCCCTTTCTGCGAATCGAGAGGCCACACTCTCGCCGCGCTTCGAGGTCGTCGACCTCTTGGAACGCGCCGTGAGTGTGTGCTCCACTCGATGGATGGTTCGTTTACTAGAATTGGCTGTCTATATGTACTAGTTTGTACGCGGTTCGATTTTAAATGTCCCATGTCGATATGTAAATAACAACTTTTAAGTATATATATACGTTATATGTGCAAGTGCGTCTAACGTTCTGGTACATTATTGCGGGAGATTCGCTTTAGTTATATACATTTTTTTTTATATACATTTATTTATTATTATTTTTATTTTATATATTAATAATAAATAATATATATTAATATAATAATTAGTTATATACATTTTTTTTAT
Source organism: Podotricha telesiphe (assembly GCA_038994665.1). Lineage (NCBI taxonomy): Eukaryota > Metazoa > Arthropoda > Insecta > Lepidoptera > Nymphalidae > Podotricha > Podotricha telesiphe. Next base: position 69,537 of record JAOYRR010000043.1, read on the forward strand.
TTTGCGTCTTTATTTTATTTCTTTTGTGTACAAAAAAAATATTGATTAATTTGATTGTTTCCTTGTTATTGAATCATGAGCTACTTTATTTAAATTGATGTTGCCAGTTATGAAATTTTGATTATTGTCCAACATGGCAACAACTCGTATTGAGTGATTCGATTTTCAATACTGTTTTTTTTTTAATTTATTTAATAAAAGTAGGACTTGGAATTATATAATGCATTGAAAAGCTTGTTCATTTAATTATAAAACACATTACATGAATTTTGTATTGTATCGGTCATTTTGCCGAATTCAGCCAAATTCAGTCTTGGCATAATTCATAAGTAAAATCCATCAAGTATGTGTAAATGGTTCAACATAAAAGACCCATTTAATATGTTTAAATAAAAAAATACACCTATATAGATAGGTCTTAGAAAATTTGTTTTCATTATTTCTTTAGATGCTTTGGCTGATATAATCATTATATAATTTGAAAACAGCTAATAAACTCACTTTTTTTTAAAGTTTATTTTTAAACATATATTATGATATATAGTTTGTGTAAAAATGGCGGAGTGATCGGTTTCTCTTTCATATTCTAATGTTGAAAACGCATTCCACGCGGATTTACCAAAAACCGCGATCTTTTAAAAAAATATGTATTTGTTTAATTAAAACGCCACGAGTTCAATTCTATTTTTTATATTGTTTTAATAACATATTTTTTCTTTTTCAAATTGTACTCGAGTTAAATTAAATCGATTCGAATATCGATATTATAATTATAAATTGTTATAAATTGTTTTGTAATATTTTAAACTGTTTTTTTTTTAGATTTGTTAATAATAACAAATAATCACTAAAGGTTTTTTGTAAAAAAAAATTCAAATTAGAATTGAATCTAGGATATTTTAAAAGACCGGCGGATTCGAATCGAACTACATTCAAAATACATTTATTTATAATTTATGTACTTTAATTACTCGTGGCTTTTTAATCAAATATATTATTGATAATTGCTTATATATTATGTATTTAGCAGTTTATTTCAATACATAGATGTAATAGTGCATTTGTTTAGTGTCATTTATATCATTTAAAATATTGTTATTCACATGTGAATTTAGATCCTTATATATATATATATATTTTTAATAATAATAATAATTCGATATAGTAATGTCTGTCTGTCACACCAGTCAGGAAATTGGTTTATTCATAATAGTTTCTAAAATAAAACTTATAATTTTAAGTGCACACACAACGTGCAATCGATTCAAAAGCTTATCACCGCTTCCGAACAAGTAAATATGTATTTAAATGAATAATTAGTTGTAAATGCAGCGGAGGGCCGATAGTGACGTTCTATAGTTTAGTGTAGACGGTTACTGTAACAGCGATTATAAGTGAAACATCTAACGGAGGAGGCGACGTCGTATATGTTTTTGTATTGTGTAAATATTTTGGATTTATTAAGATTATTATATTGAATAAAAAAATATTGTAAATTAATTTGTGTGTGGTGTTTCTTTTCTGCATCTTTTTATTTGGAGTTATGAATGGAGGATTGTGATGTGTAGTTTGGTTTGGTTAAAGTTGATATGGGTAATTTGTTGTAAATATTTTAGGTCATACTTTGTATCCTAAGTTGCTTGATTTCGCGTTGAGAAGCGAAATAGAGATAAAATATATGATTGAGCTCGCCGCAACTAATGCACCACAATATATATATAAAAAAAATTTAAAATACAAGATACCTTTGCAATAGATACATTATTTGTTAACATAATTAAAATAAGCGACCACTAAAAATAGTTTTTTCGATAAAATTATGATTTCTAAAAAATCACGCTTGAAAGTATTTGCTGGTAATGTTGGTCGTCCTGGCAACGATATTTTTTCATGCTATTATATTGTTTTCTCAGTCGCTACGGTCATACTTTTGTAGATAGATAGATATAATTGAAGCTAATATAAACAAGCAGCTTCACGTATTTCCCTGCAGGAGGGTAGTCAAGAGCACCTAAGCAAGACATTTTCTCCGCTCACCCGAAATCAAGACTTCCATACAAACACATTTTATAACTTAAATGGTAGAATTAAAAAAAAAACATTTCGGAGTGCCTACTTAATTGAACAGACCCAAATTCTTAAATTTTGCATTTAGTCGCAAAGTCTGCATACTAACTGTACTAAACGATTTTTTATGGGTTCGATTCCCACTCGGGGGAACGATTATGTTATTAAAACATTTAACACTTAGCCATATCTGCTCAAAAAGTCAGTCAGGAAATGTTATTTTACAAATATAGGACAGTGGGAAATTAAAAAATTTAACGACATATAATTTTAAAACTACTTTATTGTAAGGTTTACATAATACATTAATAGAAATAACATACATTTAGTGGTTCTATTCATATAGTTAATTACTTATTTGAAAATCATTACACTAATAGTCAATTTAGTTGAAAATGCAAAGCGAACACATGCTGATAGAAAAAAATAAAATGAATAATAGCGAACAATAAATACTGGCCGAATATATATATATATATAAACACACTGTGACTAGGAAATTAGTTTTCTATTACATTAAGCCTGAATTTGATATAATATAAGTACAACATATTTGAGAGGTATTGACATAGTTAAGACTTAATAAAATTAGCTAAAATACTATGGCATATGGTTAAAATAAATATACAATATGCAAATATTATATAGATATGTATATATTTAAACTAATAAATAAAATTACATTAAAGTAATTAAAACTTCAAAGTTAAGTGCGATTCAAGATTAATACCAAAAAAATTCCAATATAAAATATGAATATGTAACACAAGGTAACAGACAATAAAATAATTTGTGCATTTTTTGGCAAATTAGAAACATGTGTTGCCAGCAACAAATAAAAAAAAATGCACGGACTAAAAACGTGGAAGTCTTATCGAATTAAGTACATTTATATAAATAAACAAGTAAAGGTTCCTAAATGCTATAAAATACATCAAGAAGACGCTACCATTTAGCTTAAACTTCTATATAATCGTTAAACATGTCAAAATCGATATTATATCGAGTTAAAAGTCGTGCAATCGATTATATTCTTGTGCTACATATAATGAGTGAAATACGAATACGGCAAGAATAGAAAGAAACACCTACTTACAATAATTTCTTTTAGCTATTTTCGAATATGCGATATTACAATATTGATTATTTGGCATAAATCATTAGCGGCGTCCGTTTTGTCCATTCAGCCGTTCCGATCCGTGGTAAATCATAGAAGAGTTCCGTTTTACCAGTAGAGATCGTCGTACAGGGTTTCGCCGACGTGGATGGTCAGGTAGGCGAGGTGGGCGAAGAGGAAGAGCAGCATTCGCTCGTGGAACCGCAGGTTGGAGCGCACCTCAGCGACCTCTGCCGCGGTGAGGTGGCCGCAGTTGTCTCACAACTCGTCCTCGAAGCGCTCCTCGTTGTAGGCGGCCTCGCTGCCCACGAACACGTGGTGGTGGCGCAGCACCTCCTCGTACGAGAGGCAGCCGGAGTGGTCGTCGTCGGCGGACGCCAGCAGGTGCTCCACTTCCTCCTCGGCTATCTCGCTGTGGGGGAGATTGTCTTGTTAGTACTACAAGTGTGTGTCTTCTTTATATAAATCGAGTTTCAACAGGAGACGCAAGTCGCAAGTGACAGGAGCACTAATGCAATGTAACTGATCGCTGTCTGTATATTGAAGATATATGAAAAAAATATTATTTTAGGGGCATTTATTATGAATGTAATAGAAGAACCCAATACAATGACTTTTAATTTTCTTTTCTGCTTGTCTGTCTGTTTGTTAATCTCAGAAATGGCTGAACCGATAACAATGCTATTTTCAATATTGTACTGTGGTAAATTTCCCTTGACATTTAGTGTTAATTACATTACATTCGGTTCATTAATAAATAAATTACAATCATTTAAATTATAAATTTAAGAAGTGAGAACGTGGGCGAAAGACACGAAATAGTTTAAGTCATGTAATTTACGCAGGCAAAGCCGCGAGCAGGTCGCTAGCTTTCAGAGTAACAACAATCTCAACCCCTACTCACTGACGTAATTTCCTTATCGAAAAGCTGACAGTGAAATAAAAATTTTGACCCAACACCAAGACGACTATTAAAATTGCGATACGAAACGGGCGCGAATTTAAATCTAATACTTACTATATACCGTATCTACCCAAATTTGTATTGCCGTATGTATACAACGTTTGATTTAAAAATATCACAATAGCTATACATTACCGAAGTATTTTTCGTAATTTTTTTGAGTAACTCCATAATTAAAAAGAAATAATGTATTTTTTCGAAGTCTAAGCCGAGTACCACACCGCGCGGGTTGAGTATGGCACGAGAATCGGCTTATCGTTGAATTTGGGACACGCTGTATACACACGCGTGCTTTATTCAAATAGGCTATTGTTGCAAGCACTTTCGAATCGTCAATTAACATAAAACGTCAGTATTGTCAGTCGAACAAGTAAAAGAAGCTACCACCGTCTCGGAAGGCAGTTATGCTGAGAAGAGCCGATATACAACATGTTCCACTTGTCGTATAAAGTTATATCCATAACATGCGCGTAAGATTCACGCTTCAGAATGTAATAAAAGAATAAACCAATTAATAATAAACTTGAAAAATATGCATTTTCAATTTATCAACTCATCCACGCCCGGATACGTTGTCTTTTGCGTGTGTGTGTGTGTGTTTGTCTGTATGTGTGTAACTCACTCATTATCGGGTACAATCCACCGCCGCAGTTCTTCAGCATCCAGCACTCCGTCCCTGTTGCTGTCCAGATCATTCTCGAACTTGTCCCTCTCGGAAATCAGCCACTCCTTGTCTTGCTGTGTGCCTGAACGGACATAAAACACACTTCATTTACTGCTTGGTATATTTCATGCTAATTTAAGAGCCAGCTATAATATAATTAAAAAAGCATATATTCATTTGGAAGTCTGCATTTTTAGCGGATAAGGATTTTCGTTATCTAGAACCAACCTTGGATGTACAATTAAAACTTAACAACTTTTTTTTTACAGATTCTCGCTTTTTCACGCATTGCTATGCGGGATTAGTCAGAGCGAACCTAGTGCCAAGACACTCCGTTGTCCGCTTTCCGCCCGAAAATCGAGACATTGCGTGTTGCGTGTCGGAACTAAACGCCGTAGAGAAATGAAAATAATTTAAATATTGACAAACATATTTGGAAAGCGTATAAAAATTTTGAACGCAGCGGTATTCGAACCCGGGCCTCTTGGGAACAGTACAAGCTCTCTTACCGCTAAGCCATGCATGCGTTCCACATCCAGATGCGTAGAAATTTTTATACGCTTATTACAACTTATTTTTGTTGTTATCAGTTTTCTAAATATGTTTTCCAATTTGCTAAGTGTGTGATTAACACTTTATAAAGAATGTTAAAAAATAATTTATCGCACTCCGTTTTTCATGTATTTTATTAATTAAATATTTAATAATTCCTCTGAGCGATGATCGAACCCACAACCATCGCGTTTACACTCAACCACTAACCTCACCTTATATAGATAGTGTATCATTTAAAATTAAATAAAAGTAGAAAACTACTCCCCAATTACATGCCCATTAAACATAGCTTGAGGCCATCGTGTCGCAGTGGCACAGCATCAGGCTGCAGACGCCGATTGGTCGTGGGAATTCGATGCCCACTCGGGACTTATATCTAAATTATTTTCATTACTTCACTCCGGTGCAATAGAGAATGCGCGCGTCGTTGAGTTCCGTAGTGTCTCACCGCTCGGTTCTCTCTGACTGCACTGTTATGCGGGAAAAAGGGGGGAAGCTCTATGAAGTCATTCCCACGTCGTTAACTTTATTTATGCGTGTCGTGAAACGTTTCACATGAAACAATGGCATGTGTTGTTTTCTTATCATTGAAAGTAGTGGCGCGAGAACGCTACGAATAGTTATATAATTTGTGTGGTGAAGTCAACGGCTTCAAATCCTTGTTAGGTGATTAATCAAGATTTGTGATGAATATAAGACTACTTAAATGCTTAAACTACGCGTCACTATAGCAACGGGTACGTTACTCAATACAAAAGTGTATGTAATGTCAAGTCTTGAACGGTTTTCAAGAGGCGCGGGTTCAAATTTTTATGCGTTTTCTAAATATGTCTTTTTTGTATGTAATGTCGCCTTGTCTTGGGTTCTCTCCGACTACACTCTGTTATGACAAGAAAAAAGTAGTAACCAAGCAAATAAATATTAAAACTGTTTAGTAAAGACACTCTCAATTTACTTTAAACACTTTGTTTTTTTCTCTCTCTCTGAAGTCTCATGAATTCGCCGTCTGTATGTATATAGTCAAAACGTCGACGCCACATAAACTCTGCGACGTCGTAAAGTTTATTTATTCGCGTCGTGTATTTTACACAGTTAGGTACTTGTATAAAACAATCACGATTGTAGTTCCTTATAATTATGAACTTTATCAGAGTCTATATTAAAAAAAATGCTTTAATATAAGATAAGCAACTTCACACTTCCCACATAGCGCTGTATGCGGAGAGACCTTAGTGCCAAGATACTCCGTGCTGCGCTTTCCGACAGAATACGAGAAATTGCGTGTTAAACACAACGTCGCGCCTTATCTTTACTGTTAACAGAGCTGGGATACATAAATAAATACTTAAATATAATGATTCCCCCGAGCGAGGCTAGAACCCATGACTAAATAAACCGAGTTTAGATTCAGACGCCGCGCCACTGCGCCACGTTACTTAAACGCTTACTATGTTGTCGGATTTATGTATGGACGTAAAATTGAATACGGAATCATCTCACACTAAGTATTCCTTCCACACTGAAATACTTAGAACATTTTAAATATATATATTTTTTACTGCTTCATAGCAGAGTTTTCCCGCATAGCAGAGTTAGTCAGTGAGAACCTAGTGTCAAGACACTCCATTGTCCCGTTTTCGCTCGAATTCGAGACACTGCGAGTTGAGTCGAGGAGCTCAACGCCGCCCTTTGTCTTGCACCAGAGCGAAGACAAGAAAATAATTCAAATCAATCATCCGATCGAACTCCCACCGATGATTATCGATCCACTCTGTGCCACTGCGCACCGTGGCCCTATATATTTTTTATATACAAAATATATTAATTTACTACAACAAAAGTCATAGAGACGTATCAATACTAAATAAACAAACACTCTGTATAATTAAAGTGTTACATCATTGACTCATGATGCATCAATTTTAATTATTATTCAAATAGAATCAAATTTATATTAGACAATTCGTTTATATATTAATTGAAGGAAAAGTGTGAGATAGTTATGATAAGCGTTATCATGCGCCATATAATATAAACCACGATGGTAAAATGATGGGGATAAAGTTAACTTCCAGAAGAGATAAGTATAGAAGATAATAATTTTAACCACTCACTTCCAAGCATCCCTATCAGAATAATAAACAATATTATTTAAATATATATAAAAAAAAATCTGAGATATTACGAAATAAAGTTTTTAACATTGCCATTATTAAATTAAATTAATTTTTTTTTGAATACTTTATCCTTTTCTGTAGTAATTGTCCCCCACAATGTTGATTTTCATACAAAACCACTATTTCCCCAACGACGAGACAAACTCAAGAGAGGATCAAGACTCATTTAGGATGCAGAATTTTCAAAATATCTCTAAAAAATTATATAATGAAAACTGCATTTACAGCTGCTATTAAAAAACGTAAAATACAAATAATTTGTCAAAGTGGTATAATACAGTTGCTACAAAATATCTATATACATTTTAAACTTAAAACCTTTATTTTCGTTCAAACTCAAAGAAGTACCTTAAAAGTTGATTGCCCCATAAATGAGAAAAAAAAAACACCAGCTTAATTAAAAGAAACGCGGAGTTGATTCCTGTCATCTGACTAACACGCATAGTTTCTTAGATCGTCTAAACCTAGAGAAAGGAGAGTCTGATCACTATTTTTATCTGGTCACCTACAAAACGTAAGGTATGCGCAATAATGAATACCAATCAGGCAAAAAGGCAATACAGGCCACCGTGACGCAGTGGGAGAGCGTCCGACTGTAAACGTGATTGGTTGTGGGTTCGATTCCCACTCGGATGCATTTTCACAATTTATTATTTTAATTTCTCCGCTCTCGTGAACGTAATAAAACGGGGCGTCGATTGAAGCCACTCAACACGCAATGCCTCTTATTCGGACGGAAAGTGGAGAACGGTGTGTCTGCGTAGTATAGGTTCAATTTAAATAAAAAAAAAACTACAAACGGTGTTTAGCTGAAAACAAGAATATCTATAGTCTATATCTTGGGTCTCAAGTCCCATGTCCATCGCGGTCAGCCACACGGTGAAACCATGAAATGCTAAGGAGTTTCAATACTATACAAAAAATAGGCTAACAATAAAGTAACTGTCCTCATCCTTACCTCTGTCACCGACGTACTCGCTGAAGTCCACCAGCCCGTCGCCATTGGTGTCCTTCTCCCGCAAGGTTTGGTTCACGAGGAACGAGTGCATCACCCGGTGTTCTTCAGGGCTCGTGAATACCTTTGGGAAATATAGAAATGGGATGCATATAATGCTTTTAACAACTAAACTATGAAATGCTTTTAACAACTAAAATATGATATAGTAAATTTCGGAAGAAATATTTCTACCAATACTACTATTCTCAAATTGTTAAGTTTGGCTGAATATAATTATTTTGTCACATTAGCTTTCAGAAGCTATGTATTTAAGAAACAAAAAATAAATTATGTAATCCTTGTATGTAATGATTACAATGATATATTAATAAAAAAAAAGTATATTTTTACCGCGAATTCTTCGAAATTCAGGCTTCCATCCCCGTCCACGTCAGCGACGCGCCACATGGCCCTCTCCTCGCGGACAAGCTGAACACACAAAATGCAATTGAAGTATCAAAAGTATCTAACCAGGTCAGGGGCGGCCAAGCTCTCTGATAGTCTGAGTCATTTCTCAATATTTTTTAATTTTCTCGCGAGTTACTGTTACATATGTATTTATAATGTATACAAAAATGTATAATTTGTTTTAACTTAAAATATAATAACACAAAAATCAAAACGGGACTCGGGTACATTCATCGAGAGCCTCAAATAATGTTTCAATCGCTGCCGCAAGTGGCTCGCGAACCAGAAGTTGGCCCATCCTAGTATAAACATTATGAAATCACTCGTATCACAGTAGCAACGTGACTGACTGTACACAATGGTTGTCAGTTTAAATTATATTCAAGAGAATGTTATATTTTACGTGTTTGCATATTTTCCAAGCACGGCGTTAAAATACGCAGCTTTGTGACAATGCACTAGTCAGAGACTTAGCGTATGAAACCATTTTTAGAAAACATATAAAAAATATTTTGAATATAAGTTGCAATAAGCGTATAAGAATTTCGACGTAGCCTAGATGTAAAACGTATACTTGTAGTTTTTTGGCTTAGCGGCCATAGTGCTCGGACGGTTTCCAAGAGGCGCGGGTTCGAATCCCGCTACATTCAAATATTTATACGTTTTCTAAAGATATATTTTTTATGCATTATTAGTATGAAAGGTATACCTGCTGAACAAAATTAAATAACTCCTTGACAATGATTTCACGCGCTCTGATTAATTAAAGCTGTAAGTGTATATTGGTATTGTATGGAACAATTATAACTAAATTATTTTAATTGTTTTCATTACACAGAACTATTATTTGATGATTTCATTCTGTAAATGGTTCTCACATACTTTGAATATGAAAATATTTTTTTATAATAAAACGACGCTTTAACGACAACGTCATATATATATACATATATGTAGTCCAAGAGAACCTAGTCTCAAAACACTCCGTTCCCCATTTACCGCCAGAATTCGATATACGCGTTTAGAGCGGACGCCGCCCTATGTGTTGTCACCAGAGAGGAGTTATGAAAATAATTTAAATATAAATAATTCCTCTGTGTGGGGATCTAACCCACAGCCAATCACGTCTGTAGCCGGACACGGTTCCAATGCGCCAGGGTGGACTCCGTCAGGTCGTCGGATCCCGGACACGTGTGCAAATTTTCAAAGAACTTACAATTAGTGTATTCTAATAAAAAAAATGTGAGAAAAAAAAAAATTGTAACTTCGAAGGACATCTCAAATTAGTTTTAGATGTATGTAGTATTAAAATAAAAATAAAACTGTTTATCAGAACGTAAATTATTGCTCATCACGAAGTATATTCGACGTGATGCGGCGACACGACTGCAAGTTGACCATTAAAATATTACAGCAGCTGAGTGCGATACGACAATATATACGGCTATTTATGGATGATTTAAATGTAAAACGAAAACAACTCTAATATCACCTTCAACGTTTTTCTGAATGAATAAATAGAGCATAAGCTTGCTTTTTTATAGTTATTTTTGGAAAGCCTATTTTAGAAAAATGTGGAGCTGTGAATCGCATCGCGACGCTGTACTACTTCGTTGAGTATTATTAAATATATTATAGTACTAAAACCCACGACCAAAGCGTTCTGAGAGGCAAATCTCAAGTGTACCATGAACTTCACATCATTTATAAAGAAAACAATAAAAAATATGACTAGTTTTTTGCACATTATATATATATATAAAAAACATTATTTTAACATACCAAGCCCGTATCGCCAGTGTCCTCTGGGCCGATCTCCTCTTCAGCGTCCACTCCGAAGGCATCTTTTAAGTATTCTGCCCATGTCACAATACCGTCTCGATTGTCATCTGCTTCGGACATACGTTCCTCGGCTTCTTCTTTAGATAGACTCCTATTTAATTAGACTTGGTGAGCATTTTTTTTAATGAAACCACAGACTAAATAAAGTCGATACGTAACGGTTGTATACAAATATATTTTGGAACACAAAAATATACGCGTATAATCTGGTTAAAACAGGAATCTTTGAACTTTCAAAGATTTCATAAAAAAGCACATACAAATGTTAATTAATCATCCTACGGAGCTACCACTAATAAAAAACTTTCCTCCCGCATTTGAGACATTGCGTGTTGAGTGGTGGAACTCAATGTTGTGCCTTTATCTTACCACATAAGGGAAGTAAGAATCCCTTTGGAGATTGAACCCATAACCATCACATTTACGGTCAGATCATACCATATTCTGGTTGTATATAGAGTATACCACCAGAATAAAATTATAATACGATATTAAGATAATTTTATTAATCTTAATATAACACAACACTCCACACACTATATATATATGTGTATATATATATATATATATGTGTATATATATATATATATATATATA